>JZKD02S0109040.1:1016848-1041791 GCA_000966675.3 Picea glauca | reverse complement strand
TTAAATATTTCACTTATTTAAATATTTTTGTTTATATTTTAATTTTAAAATATGCTAATAAATTTGATAAATGTCATGTATATCACTAATTAGTTTTACATTTTTAAATTTATTACTTATTAGTAAATCAAATAAATTTAAATTATGGAAAAACATGAAATCTTTGTTGGATTTTTTAATACAATGTTTTATCTCCCAATAACAAGTGGACGAATTAAAAAAATTTAAGGAAATAAAAATCTGTAAGTAAATTACAAGCATACTACTACTCCTACTAAAATTTATGTAAATACAAAAATCATTTAAATAAATCGTTAAAGAGTTTTTAATAAATGTTACAAAATTACATACAATTTGTAATTTATAAACAAAAGTAAGATTTTATGGGTTTTAGAAAGATTGCTATCAATTCAACCTCAATGTCATGTCCAAATATCAATTCAAGATGAAGTAATCCAAAGGAGTATATGTAACAACCACTCTTTTTGGTTAACTAATACTTGTGCATTTCCGATCTAATGAAATCTTATGACTTTTGAGCAATATGTGAATTTATGAGTGTTGATTTGAGTGGTTATATAAATATATATATACCTAGATGTTGTTTTAATGATGACGTTTAATGATTTTTGTTGGTTATGAATGTTCAAATGTAGTTTTATGATTCTCATAATTTTGGTTCGTGATTTATGCCTTGTATACAATTGGTTATTTGAGAATTCAAATTAGATGTATACCACCTAAATGATGATTAATGAGTAAATTGGTTATTCCAAATAAATTGTGGAATGTTGAATATATGAACTATGAATTATGGGACAATGAATAATAATAATAGTGTATCATTGAAAGGACAAAAGATGAATTATTGAAAGAATGTATTTGTTGAATGGATATGCAAAATTGATAGGGGATGAAATGTGTTGATGGATACTATTACATGATTGTGTAAAGCTGAATAACTGTGCTATTAATATTTGATTAATGAAATATGATGTTTTAACAATGAATGCATATTGACATAAGTTATAGCTATGGAATATGCTATGAGCATGAGTGATTTGATACATATCAAGTTGGAGAGCCAGTGACAACAAGTACCTTATGAAAGCCCATACCCATGGGGCTATGCTCATCATGACTTATAATTTTGGGTCAAGGACAGATTAATACTTCCATCAAACTTATACCAACTAAATTAGACATGTATGTATTACTTAGAGCCAGAGAACCATGTAGATACTTGAGGCTACGAAGCCTTATCAATGTTGAAAGTCGAGTAAATCCTCAACGTAGTGTTGTGGATTTCAATGCTTATTGTAATCACCCATGTGATGATTTATCATGTTGTCTCATGAGGCCTATAAAGACTTGTAATACCCCTATTTCCCCAGCTTGTAATTAATCATTACTTATGATTATCATGCTATGGCATGTGAATAATGTAAATGCATTATTATTGTTTAGATTGCCAACAACTGACTGTGGGGGTGAAGCCTTGAAGTATTGGCCATGATATCACTAGAGGAAAGAGTCTGGAAACTGTAGAGAGGGTCCATTATGTCAAAATGACCCAAATTCTCTTTGTTGAAATAATAAGCCTCATCCTGATCCAAAGGAAAAAACAATTAATGAGAAAAGGGTTGGTGGTTGAACAATCAACTACCCCAATGAATGGAAACATGGAAGGTCTAGCTAAGGAGGCAGAAAACTGTCTGCTTGAAGTAACATAGAGTGCAGTTTCCTGCAGGGATGATTTTAAGGATGGAAATTTATTTTAAAATATAGAAATCTTTGCGAATCTTACTAATCCTTCATATGTCAACTATAAATGTTCAGCGATATTTTTGTAAAAATATTCAAATTTCTAAGTATTTTATATAGTTTTTATAAATTTTTGGCGATTTTTATGGTAAAATAATTTTATCCTATAGAATTTGGGCGAATCATTTTTAAAACAACGAATCTCGTTTTTGGAAAAATCATGAAAAATTAGCCCATGAGCAAAATTTAGCCCCTAAAATCATCCCTAGTTTCCTATAGGCCTAGATTGACCCAAGTTCCTTTTGACAGAAGGAATAGGACAAGCCCATAACCTCCTTCGGAAAAAAAAAAGGGAGAGGGTGTGCAAGAGAAGAAATATACCAGAGAAAGAAGAGAGCATGAGAGGCTCTCCAATTCAAAGAATAACTAAAAAAAAAATATGTTATCGTTACAGAAAAGAAACAAAGGAGGAATTCAATCTTTGAGGAAGAGAGTTGTTGAAAAGAATGCACGAGCACATGTAATAGAAATATTAGAGAACTCGTCGAAGAATTATGAACTGGAGCATAGAAGACCTGAAGCCCAGACTAGAGAAAAAGAGGGATGTAGGATTGGTGCTGGTTAGAAAGAAACCAATGCTGGAAGGGGAGGGCATCGAGGGACAATGTAGTTGTGAAGGGACTCTCTTGCATAGAGGAAATTTAGCTGGGAAGACATCTGATAAAATCTGTGGAGGTCTTGAGCTCAATGGGGAAGAAGGGAGACTTCTACTGCTACTAGAGAAGTGGAGGAGAGTAACCTCCCCGATACCTTTCTTGATTTTGGAAAGAGAACCCAAAAAACCTGACCTGCGAAGAAGGTCATGAGCTTGATGATGAGGGAGCACCTGATAAACCTTGCAGTGGTTGTGACAGAGAAAGGATATCTAAGAATTCACAGAATTTTCCATAGTGATATGTGGCTAGAGTGCTAAGAGTGAATACCTCTGAGCCTATGATTGGGTGGAAAGGAAAACACTCACAATCAATTGGTTGGATGCAACTTGTAATAGATAAATATTTCATATACCCTGTGCACTTGAATTGAAATGCTATGATTTGAATGCTTGTATTTGTGTTATACATATACCTCTTGGATATAGGAGGATGATGTCATGATATTGTGTCAAAATGTGCCTCGTGGTAATAACGCTTATTGTTCTTCTGTAAACTGTTGCATTTGAATGGTTGTAAGATGACAAGTTTTGGCCATTGTGTTGGGTGGGAAAATACTCAAAGGGATTTCTCAGGGATCAATCTCGCAAAAAAAGAGTTGAGACAGACTCTATAGGATTTTTCGAGTCCAGTAGATCCCTCGAATTTCCTTTTCCTATGAATAGAAGGCCTTTCCTTCAATTCATTTTCATGTCCAAGTGACCTTAGGCTTGAGTCCACAAACTTAACTAAATCTTGGCTAAGAGTTATGAGTGTATTCTCTGGAGCTTAACAAAGTTTCATAGGAACAAGACCATGGAACCCTTCACTACACTAAAAAATGAGCTAAGTTGTTCGGACTTTGGGACTCTGGGAGTTCGGAGCTCTGAGGTGAATGAACATTGCAATGTCCTAATTGGGCCGAAGACGACCTGTCAGACCGGTAAATTGATGACTGATCGACATTTGGCGGTCATTTACCTGTTATTGTGGGATTCGTCCCCATGTTAAACCTCGATCAACTTCTCAGTCACGAGGTAACATCAGTCTTTGATCTAAGAACCTTCTGGACCCTTTCTGATCGTCAGATGCGATCCATGGTCATTTGGCGTTGACCCACTACGGGAGAAAAAGGGTGTTAAATGGTCGGAACCTATGAACTTAGAACTCGCGTAGTAACGTGGGTTGTGGATCAAAGGATCCTTCGGGGCCCTTCTCGACTATTAGATCGAGCCCAATGGAAGGATAGAGTAAATGATACCAATAACTGGAAACAAGTAGTCATCCCTACTTTATGACTGTTTCGATAGGTAACCCTTTGGGAAACTATTGGGTTAAGGACTGCAAGGGACGCGAAGTCGCGAAGCCCCGAGTTGGCGAAATCCTGTCCACCGTTAGATTGTGGGGAAGAATTCAGGAGCAATGTGGGTCGCTGATCTGAGGGCTCGTTGGGATCCTTTCTCAGTCGTCTGATCTACTAGTGGAAGGACAGTGTAAGCACTGCGACGAAGTTTACACCGAGAGTTTGCAATAGAGCGTGACCTGGGCTATGGCTCGAAGGTTAGATATTACTTAACTAATGGGATTAAAGGAATTATTTGATTAACCTTAAGATGAGTACACGAGTTGGACCCTCTCCGGGAGTCCGAAACTTCAGAACTCTGGGACTCCGAGAGATTTGACATGTTGGCACATGGTCCAAACGTCGAAGCATTGAAGTCCAGAGTACGTGGCAAGAGATTATAGAAATTCAGAACTATGGGACTCTGGGACTCCGAGAAAAACTCGAGGATGTAGGAAGGTGGCTTAAATGTCGAAGCATCGAAGTATTGAAGCACTGAAGATTCCCATGTTGAAGTGTCCAACTCTGATTGGGCGGGCCCGCATATGCTATGGTGATGTGACGTGCCTAGATAGTACTTAGCTCCATGTGGCATTGTGGGACTTGTCGCGAGTTAAGTGCGGGACCCCCCTTGTCAAGTCTAAACCACATGTTAAGTGTGGATAAGTCTTAGACATCATATCTTTAAGGATGGACAGAGATCCACTATATATTCTGGAGTAGAGAGAGGCTCCAGGAAGTTTTAGTGCTATACAAAAGAGTGTGGAAAGGCTGAAGTCTGGAGGACTAAGTTCCATTATCGGTCGCATGGTAAGGTAAAAGGGAAAACAAGAAGCACTGAGGTTCTAGAAGTGAATAAGCTCATGACGAATCGACAAATATTTTCCCTTGTAAACCCTTCTTCCATTGCCACGTCATTTCCAAAGGATGATGATCGGGTCCACGATAGTGCCATGTTGAATGGTATGAGGAAAGTGAAGCGACGTGGTAAAGTGGGTGGCCTTTCACTAATGACACCCCAAAAACTTCGGAAGGCCATAACTCTCGAACCAGAACTTAGTTTTGGACGAGTTTATAGTCGTTGGAAAGCTCTCAAAGAGCTGAAGGAAATGGTTCCCTTATCTGAGGGATTCAGGAAGCTGGGGAACCGAGGAAAATATATACCCCATCCCTTAAAAAGGTACTTAGGGTTCGAGTGTGTTACAAGACTAGTTTCATTTGAGGGACCCATGCCATGGTGAGTGGGATCATTCAAGCAATGGGAGGGGGGTAATTGGGGGCTATGAATGATTAGAGATTTGATAGATCATTGAACCTCTAGATGGGGATAATTGAGAATTTCAAATGATATAATTTGGACACTAGGAGGGGGATAACTAGGGGCAATAGATGATGGAATATTAGATCATTCATTTGAGCACCAAGATGGGATAACTAGGCTATAAATAATGAGATATTTAATGGAGATCAATTGATGTTCTTATTTAAATTTATTGACTTAGTATGTTTTGATAGTGTTGTAGTTGCATAATCATTTTCCATTACATAGGTATAGTCTAGATCAATATAGTTTACTTGTTATTGATATGTGGTTTGGGTAATTGTGTGTTTGATATTTTTGAAAAATGCCTCAATATAATCTAGTTCATAATGAATTAGGAGACACACACACATAGATCTGAAGCCCTTTGTATTAGGCTATGAGGTCAATGAGAGCATCACAAATGAGGAAATCAAGCTAGTTGACTATTTTGAAGATCCCATTGAAGGATGGACATATGGTCTTGTGATGGGACAAAACCCCTAGTCTTTAACACTTTGGAAAGCAAGGGTGGAATACATGGTGAGGACCTTAGAAAATTAGACTTGGAAGTAAAAGAGGGTGCTACATATCACATACAATTCATGTGAAGAACTGTAAAATTTAATAACATCTCTAGTACAAAAAATATCTTGGTGGAGGATGAGCTTTAGTCTACGGACATTGATGATGGAATTGGTGTCAGATGCGTTGAATAATCTGATTAATCTCATGGTGGTTCTGCTAAGGTTTTTTCATGTCAGGTTAATGACTTGGAACCAAGGCCAGAATATGGAATTTCATATTTCTGCTCAAGGAATAGGTATCTTTGACACTCTAATAATTGTAGAGCTTGGGGGGTTGATTCAAAGGGTAGAGTAAAAGAATTGCAGGGTGGAAAGCAAAACTTTGTTAACTGTCAAGTGGAGGAATTGAAGGAGTGGGAGTAGCTTGTAAAACCAAGTGAAGGGTTTACATTTTATAGGAACTAATTTGGGTGGAGGTCTAGGAGGTAAATATAAAAGAGTCAAAGGAAAGAAGAATCCCTAAAAGGTGAAGGAAAATCATTCAAACAAAGGAGGAAAAGGTAAGCATGGTAGTTGGAGAGGATCTATGAGTTGGCCACGTTATGGAATATCTGTGGAATCCTTGATATGCAAATTCATTAGAATGCAAATGGAAGAAGACTTCGTAAACTCCTGGTTGTAGAAATTTTGGAAACTAATCATACATTACAAGCATAAATTTCATATCATGGCTCATGGATGGTTTGGATTCTTGTTTCAAATTGAGGAGGATGCAAGAAATGTTTTATCCTAGAGTTAATTTTTGGCTACATCCTATTTGGCCTTGAAACCTTGTCATGCATGCTTTGATTTGAGAGCCAAATTTCCTACCAAAATTCCATTCTAGGTGAAAGTTCCAATCCTACCATTGGAGTTTCATATCAAAAATTTAATGGGAAATATGGAAAATTCTTTGGGTAAGTTTATCATGGTAGATCCCCCCTTCAAATCCATTGTTTTTAGAATAATGGAAAATGTTTGAGGAGAAATTAATACAAAAGAATGGTTAGTGGAGAGTGTGGTTGTAGAGGTGGGTGGTAGAATTCATATACAATGATTTGGACTATTGTGTAAGGATATCCCATGACACCCACCGAGCATGCGTGCTCCTTGATAAGATTAAAAAATGGATGGATGAAGAGCACAAGGAAGGGAGAAATCGGTTGGGAGAACAAAGACGTTCATATGTGGGAAGGAGCACCTTGGGCGCACGATGGTGATGCACAACACAAAGGGGGCACACACCTTACTTGCCTTAGAATGATTGATGGAGACTTGGGTTACATTTGGGCAAGGGCGAGGCAAATTGGGAGAATGAACAAGGAGTGGACTCGTTTTCCCTCGGAAACATGGCACGTCAAAGAGGTTGGATGACCCAATCTACACACTCACGAGTAGTCATGATGATCGAAATGAAGAAAGCACAAGGAAATGGGTGCATGCCTAAGGATGGGGTGCACCAGTCCATGAGATAGACGATCGATGGGTGCATCGAGTCCATGGAAGGTCACGATGAGTTGGTTGAGTCTGGGTTTGTGAAGGGGTGCGACACCCCCAAGAGACACATCGTTTCACAGAAGTGATCCTTGGAGCTTCTATAAGAGTAAGGGCACACAACAAAGAGGATGCATAAAGCATTTTCAAAATATATTTAGAGAGAAAGTTTGAGGAGATTCCACGATAATGAACTTAGGCAGAGTTTCTAATATGGAAGACAAGTAGCCAAGAATTGGATGTTTTGGAGGTTTTGGGGAAGTCTGGAAAACACAGTTCTTTGGAGGCATGTGTGCAGGACATAACCAAAATCTAAGTTAGCTTGGTGAAAGTCTATGGAAATGAAATGACAACAAGTATGAAGTTGTGGGAACGTCTGAGGTGCATTTCATGGAGTTGCGAAGACAGTTGCAATAGAGAGTCTTGTCATGATAGATCTATTCTTGAGTGTCTTGGTGAGGTGAGGCAAGTCGTTTCACTCTTCCCTATTGTAAACCAAGGTGATAGTGCTCATTGTAATTATTTCATAATAGCAAAGACTTAGTTGGGTGTTAGGCATGGTTTGTATCACCAAAACTATTTCTGAGTTTGTCTTCATTTTTGTTCCACAATTGTTCTCTTGTTCATGGATGCATACTTTAAAAAGACTAAGTGTTAAATTGTGTTAACAATTGTCTAAGTAAGAAAGAGTTGCGCTAGAGTAGGAGGGTGACTCGCTGGTAGCCTAGAATGGAGTATGGATATGATCTAGGTGAATATGTGTAGTCTGGATGAAGTATTCTTGGTTTTCCAAGAAACCAAGTAAGAACCATCACGATGTCGCACACTCTTAAGAAATGAACGATCACAAGATTTGTTTGGGCGTCCTGTGGGGTTGTGATAGGTGGTATTAGAGCCCACTTGACTCTTCAACACTACTGTAATTGGAATATTTATGGGGAAGAAAGAACACTTGTTTGGTGAATCAATCTAGGTGCAATCTTGGTGAGTGATCGATGGAAAAACCATTCACAGAGACAACTTGAGTGTAGACTTTGTGGGTTGTGACAAGGTCGAGTTGCGAACGAGGCCAAAACTCCTGGGAAGACCTGTTTTCACTCCTTGAGCTGGCCCAAAAAAAGACAAACACACATTTTGGTGGATGAATGAAGCAATTTGGAAGGCAGACGAACATGGGACTGTCACAGACTTGTCGCATGCCTAATCGTAGAAGTAACCGCAGAAGTTGAAGGGAGTCTTGAGACGAACTCTTGGGTGACTTGGTCAAAACCCTTCGCAAGTAAAGTGAATATACTTGGGGGGGCATCCATGGAATATGGAAGTGACACTGAGAGGGATCCCAAGACTAGAAATATGAAAGACCAGATCTCTACCTTAGAGAGAACCGTCGGGAAAATGATAGATGCATTGTGCCAACATGGTGAGAAGGTTGATCAGATGGATTTTGAGATGGGTAAGATGAGGCATGGGTTTAACGATGTCATTTGGGAGTGTCAATCAACTTCATATATGATGAATGACACCTTGAACAACAACATTCAAAGTAAACTCGAGAAAGTGGAGGATGCACTTGTCGAAGTAACTCAGAAGTTGAGATACCAAGATGACACCATTGCACTATTGAAACAAGATTTGGCTAATGGAAAGATCTATGCTATCATGCCAATGAGAATCAATATAAAGGAACCCGAGCCATATGATGAAACTCACAACTCTAATTTTTGGGGAAATATCTGTTGGGACATTGTGCAGTTGAACGAAAGTTCGGACAAAGCTAAGGTGAATTCTATAGTGATGTTCTTGACAAGAACCGCTAAGATTTTTTGGAGAAACTAAGCGGAAGACTTGGCAGTTGGGAGAACCATTGAAAAGATCGAAAACTGGGCAGACATGAAGGCATAGTTTGGTCCTAGGAACCAAGCATGGATCTCAAGGAATCAATTTTTGACTCTCAAGCACACTAGTAAGATCCAATCCCACATCAAGGCGTTCACAGGGCTCATGTTGGAGATGAAAGAGAAGAAATTGATTTTGTGTTGGATTTATGCCAAGGAGCACTATGCGAAGAATTGTCCCTTGAAATAGAAGTTGAATTCTTTGGAGAAGGTATGAAACCCATATGTTGGAGTATTTTAGGTCTTGAACACTATCATGGAGGATGAATCCACGGAGAGCCAAGATCAAGACAAGATGAAACTTTTCTATGTGTAGGCCGAACTCAATGGGAAGTTAGTGTTAGCCATGGTGGAAAGTGGGGCGACTCATAACTTATTGATGGAAGACAGGATACAGAGGATTGGGTTGTAGCTTGAAACAACGCAGACAACCTTCAAAATAGTTAATGCAGGCATGGAGAGAGTCGTTGGTGTGGCTAAGGACATCTCGTTGAAGCTTGGTGACTGGTGCATAAAGATGAGTTTCACCATTGTTCCCATTGACAATTAAGACAAGAGTTTATGAGGAAGTAAAAACTAGCACTGATTCCCCACATGAACAGTTTGGCCATTTTCTTAGGACATACTCCATGTTTTATTCCTACCATAAGGAGGAAGGAAGGAGTCATGTGGATGTCTTCCTTGCAGATGGTTGTTGCAGACAACCGGAGAAAGTCTTGTAGAGATGAAATTGGATGATGGTTGGACATTCTAACATAGAAAATGAAAGGAAACTTTTGTCAGTGGAACAAAGGCTTGTCGATGTTGAAGAGATATGTGAAGATTTGTCTAAGACAATGGATGGCTTGGTTGATTACTATTTGGAAGTCAATGAGTGGCAAAGGAAATTAGAGGAATTCACAAAAATGAAGATGTTGGATAAGTTCATTGAATAGGAGAAAAAACCATTCTTGGACCAAGAGGATGCAAGGGAGACACAACAACCTTGGTGGAAGAGAACCAAGGAAGGAGTTGATTCCTCCTCTAGAAAACTTGGACATGGTGAATGGTTGTATGATCCTGAGATAGAATGAATCATGGAAGAATGTGAAGAAAACATCAGTTCAAGTGTACCATTTCTCATGGTCTGTTGAAATGGACACTTGAAACTAAGAGGGGGGCGGGGGGGGTGAATCAGTGTCACAAAACTTTGGACAATTTTTCACTTTTCACAAATTAACTAAACAACAAAAAATTATTTCATTTTCTCAATCAATATATAAAAAGAATAAATATTTATTTATTTATTTAACTTGAATGAATACATAAGATCAATCTTTGAAGATCATCTTCAAACAATTATGAGAGACCCAACTCTCTATTACAAGACCCATCTTGTAGTTCCCATATCCAACTGAGAAATGAGGAATCCAACCCTCATAAAAATTCCCATCTTGTTGAACTCAGATCCACCTGAGATGTGAGGAATCCAATCCTCATACAAGACCCAAATTGTAAACAGGCACCAACCTAATAGAATGAACTTTCATTCAATCCATTATATATAAATATATATACTTCAACAAATTCAACTACACTGTCTTCTCACCATTCTTTCTTATTTATATAGTCTTCCAACTGGTGTGAATTTGAATCATTGTGTCTTTTGAAATTTGAACCATTATACCTTTTCATTTAAATGATAATATTAATCTTTAAATAATATCATTTTTCCTTTTATCCTTTATTCATAATGCTCATGAATTAACTCTCTTTTAATTATGATTGTGTGTCGATTCTTTTGTCTTCATGAGTTGATCACAGACCTGGATTGTTTCATTATATCGTACTCATGCTTCTATTGTGTTCTCAATTCACCAACAGATCATATTTGATATTTTATCAATTCTCTATATTGTTCTAGTGTTAACTCTCTGATGGGTGTTATATATGCACTAAAAACCCTCAATTAAATTGTCAACCCGAGGTAAGTAAACTTAGAGTTGTAGCAAAATATATGCCAAGGTAGAAGGGTTGGTAGTAGTATAGTATAACTAAGAAGGTCTTTTCTCTTGGTATTTTTACTCGATGAAGAAGTAGGGACATCAAAAAGATTTTTGTATTGTTCCGGAAAAGAGAGGGTTTGTGCAAGGGGGTTTGGAGTTCTTGGAGAACAAGGCTTGGATGGAGAGATAGTTTTCAGGCTAAGTGGCTTTTTGTCGGTATACAAAATTGTGGCTTTTGAATGGATATACAAAATTGATATACAGGATCCATAGGAGGCCATGGAAAGAGGACGTGGACGACATAGAACTACTAAATTGCAGAGAGGAAAGTGGGTGGAAGAGGATACAACAATGAAATCTGTAGATACAATAAAGGTAAGACAAAGAAAACTCAACCAAAGGAGGAATGTCTTTATGAATTCACAAATGCTAAAACATAGAGGAGATAAATTCATTTTTTTCCATGAGGCCTTTGAGGTCAAACTTATTGGTTGAAAATGCACAAGATTGGTGATTAAATGTGATTTTATGATCAAGGGAAAAGTTTGAAAATTAGGATGGCCATGTGGGATTGGGATGTGGGATATTTTTTTTGTTGAAATTTTGGCTTGATGTATATACCTAGGTTCGTAAAATTGTTTTTTTTTCAACTCCAAAACATAATATCAATATGCCAAATATATGACTAACGTGAGGTTTTCTGTTGGATAGAATATTCGTTGAAATTATATAATTGGTGTACTAAACATTATTGACTATGTTGTGTATTATAGGAGCCAGATAAATCCATGGAAATAGATCGCGTCATATCAAATGAGGACACAACGGATGACGCAGGACATCAAGTACTCAAATTTTGACTTAATTTAGGAAAAAATGATCTGATGGCATTTTTTGATATGTCCATATTTTTTCACAATATTATTAAAATTTATAGTGTATTATCCAATCTTGATAGAAATTAATGCATGTTGTTGATTATTTTAGATGGAGATTGGAGCAAATGTAGAGCCTATGAATTCAACTAGCAAAAGAAAAAGATATCTACGTGGACCTAAAATGATTAAATCACGCAGAGGATAATGGGTGGAAGAGGATATGACAATGGATCCTGGAGACACAAAAAATGATTGCACTGAACAAGAGGTTGGTTAGGACTATAGTACATGGGATGAATACTTTGAGAAAATTGTTGTTTTTGGATGTTTTGTATGTCGTGGAAAGAAAAAATTTAAATGAGGGATTGTACAAAGACATTACATAGATGATGAGCTTCTAGTGGGTACTATGCATCCTACAATCGATTCAAATCCAATAGGAATTATGGTAAGAAATTTTCCAATTTGATATAAATAATATGTATACTTATTTTAAACATTGTTTTATATTATTTAAATAATTAATTTTTTTCTTAATGAATACTTGCAGGATAAATTTCTTGGTTTAAAGTTCTCTGTAGCATTGACTTATATCCTAGAGGGCGGTGATCATTTTTCATATGATACATCTAACAAAAGTATGTGCACATATACCTGCTTCGAAGATGAGGATTTGATGAAAACAAGTAATAGAACAAGAACATCTTTAAAGATGCATAATTTTCTTAAAGACAAGGGGAAGGTGGACCACATACCCTATGAGAATGAATGTGATGGAGATGATGACTTTACCCTGAGTTTGAGATCAATTTAAAAATATGCATTTGATCTTCGACTATATTGTGCTTGGCCCAGTGTTCAACAACTACCTAGAGTGTATGAGGTGTTTCAATTTTGGGGATACAACTACATGATACGACCCTCCAATATTCATGGAGCAAATATAGGTCTCTTTATTGTCCAAAATTTCCACGTGGTTTCTAAACATAGAAACAATTCACAACAAACCACTAGTTATTGTCCAAAATTTCCATGTGGTTTCTAAACATAGAAACAATTCACAACAAACCACTAGGAGATTAATGCCATATTATGATCCATCATATTACAGTGGCGAATGGAGAAGGATAGAAAAATATAAACCTAGCATGCCAGCATATGGTCTAAATTCCAATATGTATACACATTGTCTCCAATTGGAAACTGGAAAAGAAATGAATAAAGCTCATCTTATGTATATATATGGATGTTCATACCACAAAAATATTGCAGGTTTTATAAATAGTAGTAAGGGAAGGGACCCTACTCTAAGACTGAATTGTCAATGTGTTGAAGTTATAAATGATAATGATGGATATATGGAAAGAGAGGTTGATAGATTGATAATGGTTGAGGCTATTATGGGCCTTACCATTGGGGGTGAGTTATTGATTAATTACCCCTTCTTAAAACGCACTCCTGCATGAAATAAAATGGAAGAACAAGGTCTCCCTAAGGATGTTCTTAAGGGCAGAAAACCAAAGAATAATCAATGAGTGTGGATTGACATTTTATAAACTATGTTGTCAAAACTATATTTTATTTTAAATTATTGTATAGAAAAAGAAGTCTATAAAATAATGTTCCATTATTCAATTGATGCATATATGTTCATACATTCTATATTTTTATTGGTTAAGACATATTTTATTATATTTCTTTGAAATTGATACAATTATGATTTATCCAATTGTTGCCAAAAATTAAATAATGTTTGTGTTTGTCGATAGGTAGAAGATATTGATGATACACCTACTAATACCCAAGATCAAATTGGGTTATTAATATTTGGACGGGATGATCCAAACCATCCTTTAAACCATACCAGAGAGAAAAGAGACACATTGAAGAGAATACTACCAACTGATAAATTTGAAGAGATGGTGAGATTAGCATACATTGATGACATGCCACATAGCTTTAATGATGATGATGATAGTGAAAATGTAGTGCATGAAGAAGGATTGAATGAAATCCTTACAGGTTGCTTTGGGGATGGAAACAATGATGAGGATAATGATCATATGGTTGAAAGTAATGATGATAGCAGGGGTAATTACTACCAATGTAATATTGATGATAACAACCTGAAAGACTCAATTAAGCAAGCTGTGAAGACACTTGTGTTCAGATCGGGTGCAAGTAAAACCTAAAAAATTACATGCACATTGATATTATTAAAAATCAAGTCACTATTTGGTTGGTAAGACAAAGGATTCACTACCCTATTGAAGTGATTTGAAATGTATTTCTTACTTTGCTTTGTCAATTGGTGTACGTAATTCGTAAGAATTCATCAACTTCATTTATATTTCTTAAGGGGATTTTAGAACCGTATATTGTATATAAACAATCGTAGTATAGATTGACATATCAAACATGTTCATCATAACTCAAACATTCAATTGATTTAATCTCTGGCAATCTTACAAGACACTAAAAACTAAAATATTCCCTAAAGAGAATGTGTTGCCATCAACTTGCAGAGAAGCACGTTGGTTGTTGGTTGAGTTAGGGATTGAATATAAGAAAATTCATTCATGTAAAAATGATTTCATTTTATACATAGATGAATATCAAAACAAAGTAGAATGCCCTGTATGCAAAGAGAAGATATATTGTGCAGATGTACAAGGTCCTACACTTCTAAAGAAGGTTTTACATCACATGCCAATTATACCTAGACTTCAACGAATGTTTCATTGCAAGTCACCTTCACAATTGATGGACTCGCATACAAAGAATAAGAGTAAATATGTAATCATGTGAATTCTGACCGACTCCAAAGCAATGAAACACATAGAGGAAAAATGGCTAAGTAAATTCAAAGATGAACCACGTAGTATTAGGTTTGGTCTTGCAATTTATGGAGTTTTCCCATTCTCTTCTTGAGCTCAAATTATAGTATTTTTCCATTCGGATTGATAATATACAATATTCCCCCAGGATGAGTGTTAGAAAGGAACACCTTATGTTGACTCCCATTGTTCCAGAAAAACATCAAGTTAAAAATATGGATGTTTATATTGTGCCTTTTATTGATGAGATGCAACTGCTATGGAAAGACATAAGAATGTATGGCATATTACGTCCTCCATCAAATGGGTCCTTCATGTTGTATGGTGTGCTATGTTGGACTATTCATGATTTCCCAGGACTTGGTGTCTATTCTGGTAAGATAAAATATTTACGTATTCACACTCATAATTTATTTTCATCCCAACTTTCATACTTACTTGTATACTATTATTTTGATGCTATTAACATTACTTATTGAATTGCATGGCTTCAAACAAAGGGGATATTTCCATGTCTAATATATGTAGATCAATTTCAAGGACGATATTCTAAAAATATACATAAATTTATTTACACAAACAACATGGTTTTTATACCACTAGATCATAAGTTTAGAAATCCTCTGAAGAATCAATTTGATGGAAAAGTTGAAAATAGAGGCCCTCTCATGATTATGGGTCCAGGTGATTGGATTAAGAAGTATGAATATGTGGAGTTGAAATCTTTGGAGGATTTTTTTGACCGGGGTTATTCAATTTAAGAACNTTCCCTGAAGAGAATGTGTTTCCATCAACTTGCAGAGAAGCATGTTGGTTGTTGGTTGAGTTAGGGATTGAATATAAGAAAATTCATTCATGTAAAAATGATTTCATTTTATACAAAGATGAATATCAAAACAAAGTAGAATGCCCTATATGCAAAGAGAAGATATATTATGCAGATGTACAAGGTCCTACAATTCTAAAGAAGGTTTTATGTCACATGTCAATTATACCTAGACTTCAACAAATGTTTCGTTGCAAGTCACGTTCACAATTGATGGACTAGCATACAAAGAATAAGAGTAAAGATGGATTCATGTGAATTCCGACCGACTCCAAAGCAATGAAACACATAGAGGAAAAATGGCTAAGTAAATTCAAAGATGAACCACGTAGTATTAGGTTTGGTCTTGCAATTGATGGAGTTTTCCCATTCTCTTCTTGAGCTCAAATTATGGTATTTCTCCATTCAGATTGATAATATACAATATTCTCCCAGGATGAGTGTTAGAAAGGAGCACCTTATGTTGACTCCCATTGTTCCAGGAAAACATCAAGTTAAAAACATGGATGTTTATATCGTGCCTTTTATTGATGAGATGCAACTGCTATGGAAAGACATAAGAATGTATGGCATATTACGTCCTCCATCAAATGGGTCCTTCATGTTGTATGGTGTGCTATGTTGGACTATTCATGATTTCCCAGGACTTGGTGTCTATTCTGGTAAGATAAAATATTTACGTATTCACACTCATAATTTATTTTCATCCCAACTTTCATACTTACTTGTATACTATTATTTTGATGCTATTAACATTACTTATTGAATTGCAGGGCTTCAAACAAAGGGGATATTTCCATGTCTAATATATGTAGATCAATTTCAAGGACGATATTCTAAAAATATACATAAATTTGTTTACACAAACAACATGGTTTTTCTACCACCAGATCATAAGTTTAGAAATCATCTGAAGAATCAATTTGATGGAAAAGTTGAAAATAGAGGCCCTCTCATGATTATGGGTCCAGGTGATTTGATTAAGAAGTATGAATATGTGGAGTTGAAATCTTTGGAGGATTTTTTTGACCGAGGTGATTCAATTTAAGAACCGAAACAAGTTGTAGTTCATATGCCAAAAGGAATGAAAAGGAAATCCATATTTTATGAGCTCCCTTACTAGAAGGATCTATTAATATCTCAGCTATTAGATCCTATGCACATCTTAAAATATGTCACAGATTCTATAATTCAACATTATCAGGAAAAGGTAAGGACAACTTGTCTTCGAGGAGAGATTTATCTTTTGCATACCAAAATTGATAGAAGACATTTGTGGCCAAATAGGGAAAATGAAACATATGTAGAAGCTCCATGGATTTTGAAAAAAAGAAGAGTTAGACCAACTAAAAAATGTCATTCATTCAATAAGGACACCTACTGGCTATGGGTCATCATTGGATAAAGATTTTACAGTTGATGGACATATCATAGGATTTAAAACACATGATTTTCATAATTTTATGAAGGTATTATATATCATCATTTAAGTTTTANATGTTGTATGGTGTGCTATGTTGGACTATTCATGATTTCCCAGGACTTGGTGTCTATTCTGGTAAGATAAAATATTTACGTATTCACACTCATAATTTATTTTCATCCCAACTTTCATACTTACTTGTATACTATTATTTTGATGCTATTAACATTACTTATTGAATTGCATGGCTTCAAACAAAGGGGATATTTCCATGTCTAATATATGTAGATCAATTTCAAGGACGATATTCTAAAAATATACATAAATTTATTTACACAAACAACATGGTTTTTATACCACTAGATCATAAGTTTAGAAATCCTCTGAAGAATCAATTTGATGGAAAAGTTGAAAATAGAGGCCCTCTCATGATTATGGGTCCAGGTGATTGGATTAAGAAGTATGAATATGTGGAGTTGAAATCTTTGGAGGATTTTTTTGACCGGGGTTATTCAATTTAAGAACTGGAACAAATTATAGTTAATATGCCAAAAGGAATGAAAAGGAAATCCATATTTTATGAGCTCCCTTACTGGAAGGATCTATTAATATCTCACCTATTAGATCCTATGCACATCTTCAAATATGTCACAGATTCTATAATTCAACATATATCAGGAAAAGAGAAGGACAACTTGTCTTCGAGGAGAGATTTATCTTTCGCATACCAAAATTGATAGAAGACATTTGTGGCCAAATAGGGAAAATGAAACATGTGTAGAAGCTCCATGGATTTTGAAAAAAAGAAGAGCTAGACCAACTAAAAAATGTCATTCGTTCAATAAGGACACCTACTGGGTATGGGTCATCATTGGATAAATATTTTACAGTTGATGGACATATCACAGGATTTAAAACACATGATTTTCATAATTTTATGAAGGTATTATATATCATCATTTAAGTTTTACTGGTAACATTGATTAAGTACTAAATATATTTTGATATTTTGTTGTGTGATAAAAATTACTAATGATCTTTGATAAATGTGTTTGATAGCATATCATGCCATTGGAAATTAGGGGGGATTCATGTCTTATTATTGAATTAAGGAATGCCATAAGTCGATTGTCAACATTTACAAGGTATGTGGTATGAAATGTTCATGTGTGAGAGACATAGAGATATTATATTCCATTTTAATTTTTCAATAAAGGTTCATACTAATTTACTATTCTTATATTAGGTGGGTGACCTCCAAGGAGATCCATGAATGTGAAGTACCAAAATGGAAGAAGGAAATTGCAGAAATTGTATTTGTATTTGAGAAGGAGCTCCCTACAAGTTTCATGGACCTACAAGTCCATTTACTTATACACATAGTCGATGACATTGAATTGGTGGGTGTCGTATCAATGAGGTGGATGTTTTTGTTTGAGAGGTATATGAAAAATCTAAAAATATATGTTTGACAAAAGGCACATCTAGAGGGTTGTATGGCTAAAGGGTATGTATTGAATGAAGCATTTTTCTTCCTATGTGAATTCCTTGGTAAGGATTTTGAAGATGGGCCATGCTTCTGGGATGAAGAACGAGCATCATATATTATTGATGGAGAAAAACCACAATCTAATGGTGTTTGAATAGAAATTATTAAGTAAATTCATGATCATTGTGGTTGTTTTTCTTGCAATCATTAATTTGCTCTGTAATTTATTTGTCAAATTAACAGAAAAACATTTGGAGTTTGAAATAAACATGTTGACATGTAATAGGTGTAGACGAAAGTGTTATACTCGACAAGTTCATTCTGTACCACATGGAATTTATTAAAAATGGATTGATTTGTATAATAAAAAGTGATTTGAGTTATGTTTGGAACAAAATGAAAGAAGATAAATTACATTGAAATACTCATGAAACTTGCCAGAAACAAAGAAATACAACACTTCTTGATTTCTATTAATGAAAGAATTGTAAATAGGCTGTAAAATTATAGAGTGCAAGACTCGCTAGAATGGTGGCAACTTTATCTCTGAGAAGAGATATGAAAGATACGCTCATTCGCAAGAAGATCATTAAAATGAGGCTCTGAAGGACTTTTTATGTTTAACAGGAATGCCAAAACCCTAGACATCCAAAAACCTAACCCGAGGAGATGAAACGACAAAATTCATGTGGGCCTTGTTTGGGTAAGTTAGTACATTAACTTCCCGGGGGAATAACTTTTGCATACGATCTTCATTTTAGGCGCGTGATAGCCCGTTGGAAAGTTCTTTTCGAGAAACATGAATTACACCATCAAAATCTAACTCTGTCTATAGTTTGATTGTGGCGAGCCAAATTAACATTGTTTAGGGCCCCAAAATGGCCCTGGAAGTACAACAAGATGTGTTGACATGAAAACATACAAAATAAGTCAGTTGGATTAGGTGGGAGGCCACCAATATCCACCTAGAAGATGTGTAGGGCTCCAAACATCCCTGGAAGTGTAGAACCCATAATTACAAAGAAGTACAGAAAAACATGTTCAAATAAAAACTGGAAAAATGAGTCAGTTGGAACAAGTGGGTGGCCACCAATATCCACCTGGATCAATCCTCCCCCCTTAGGAAGCAATGTTATTAATTGTGTTGAGTTCCCAACGAAGAGGGGAAAGCATGTTCTGAATATGAATCTTGGTGATCTGCTTTCTTTGTTGGAGAAGTTGTGTTGCTTGGTATGTGGAAGACTATCACAAACCGGTTGTTGGTGGGGTTGAATATGCTCCACCAACTTGTTGTCTCTGGGTTTGACGAGGCATTGTGTAGGCACCATTGTAGGTGAATAAACAATATCTTATTTCTATTGACAATATTTTTTTGTTGGATAGAAGGTGTTGAGGCTGCAGTGGTTGTAGAGGTCTTCTATGCATCCTTTGAACAGACTGTGAAGAGGATGAATTTTGCAATATGAGATATTACCTTTCAACATTTTTTTGGTGGAGTGGTAGTCAGAACTACCTCTAGTATCTGATAGAGATGACCTCCCAAAGTAATAATGACACTATGGGGTGTAGACTCATATACATCATGACATCTCTACATATATGGTTGGCCCAAAACCACATCATAGAAATCAAAAGGGGAAACATCACACACTACCTCATCATTGAAGGGTTAGATGCCATAAGACAGGCGACATTGCTGGCTGACACGAAGATCTCATCCTTGGTGAAGCCACCTGATGTTGTATGGATGCGAGTGTAGTGTTGTCAACAACCCCAACTATTTGATGGCCTTAACTAAGATGAGTTTATTTTGGCTTCCATTACCAACAATGAAATGCAACAGAATCCCCTTCACCCACATCTATGAATGGAAGAGGAGTTCCCCCTCTTTAGGATCTACTAATTCTTCTGGTTGAATTGTTGCGGTCACGACATTGGCAGTGGGGTTTGCGTCGATGATCTGTCTATTTTCAATATTTTATGGATCATATTATGAATCAGGGTTCAGCTCCGTGTCTTTGACTTCAGACACCAATGACTATTTTGAGCGACATTCATCGGTGTTGAGCCAGGGGATTTTGTGGAAGTCACACCACTTCCCAGTGTCATTCTTCATCTTCCCTTTACCTTTTTTGTCTTATGTCTTGGACTGGTTGTCTAGGAGCTGTTGGTTAGGTCCATCTTTACCATGCTTCGGTTGTTGCAGATTTGCAGACATGAATTCCGATTTGTTCTGGTGCCTAAATTTCTGCTCAATTTTGATAACATATTGATAGGTAACTCCTAATAATGAGATGTTTAGGAAATCCATTACGGTTTGGATGTACCTATGCATATCTCCCCGGTATTTCAGAACCAGATGTCACTCAGAGTCCTTGATGCCCAACTTGGTGCACAAGGTATGGAAAGTATTTGTGAACTCCAACACTATTTGGCTCTTCTCTTGCCGCGGTGTGGTCCATATCATGTACTGGTTTTCATAGTTATCAATAGGATAGTATTATTCTTTGACCACNATTTTTCTTCCTATGTGAATTCCTTGGTAAGGATTTTGAAGATGGGCCATGCTTCTGGGATGAAGAACGAGCATCATATATTATTGATGGAGAAAAACCACAATCTAATGGTGTTTGAATAGAAATTATTAAGTAAATTCATGATCATTGTGGTTGTTTTTCTTGCAATCATTAATTTGCTCTGTAATTTATTTGTCAAATTAACAGAAAAACATTTGGAGTTTGAAATAAACATGTTGACATGTAATAGGTGTAGACGAAAGTGTTATACTCGACAAGTTCATTCTGTACCACATGGAATTTATTAAAAATGGATTGATTTGTATAATAAAAAGTGATTTGAGTTATGTTTGGAACAAAATGAAAGAAGATAAATTACATTGAAATACTCATGAAACTTGCCAGAAACAAAGAAATACAACACTTCTTGATTTCTATTAATGAAAGAATTGTAAATAGGCTGTAAAATTATAGAGTGCAAGACTCGCTAGAATGGTGGCAACTTTATCTCTGAGAAGAGATATGAAAGATACGCTCATTCGCAAGAAGATCATTAAAATGAGGCTCTGAAGGACTTTTTATGTTTAACAGGAATGCCAAAACCCTAGACATCCAAAAACCTAACCCGAGGAGATGAAACGACAAAATTCATGTGGGCCTTGTTTGGGTAAGTTAGTACATTAACTTCCCGGGGGAATAACTTTTGCATACGATCTTCATTTTAGGCGCGTGATAGCCCGTTGGAAAGTTCTTTTCGAGAAACATGAATTACACCATCAAAATCTAACTCTGTCTATAGTTTGATTGTGGCGAGCCAAATTAACATTGTTTAGGGCCCCAAAATGGCCCTGGAAGTACAACAAGATGTGTTGACATGAAAACATACAAAATAAGTCAGTTGGATTAGGTGGGAGGCCACCAATATCCACCTAGAAGATGTGTAGGGCTCCAAACATCCCTGGAAGTGTAGAACCCATAATTACAAAGAAGTACAGAAAAACATGTTCAAATAAAAACTGGAAAAATGAGTCAGTTGGAACAAGTGGGTGGCCACCAATATCCACCTGGATCAATCCTCCCCCCTTAGGAAGCAATGTTATTAATTGTGTTGAGTTCCCAACGAAGAGGGGAAAGCATGTTCTGAATATGAATCTTGGTGATCTGCTTTCTTTGTTGGAGAAGTTGTGTTGCTTGGTATGTGGAAGACTATCACAAACCGGTTGTTGGTGGGGTTGAATATGCTCCACCAACTTGTTGTCTCTGGGTTTGACGAGGCATTGTGTAGGCACCATTGTAGGTGAATAAACAATATCTTATTTCTATTGACAATATTTTTTTGTTGGATAGAAGGTGTTGAGGCTGCAGTGGTTGTAGAGGTCTTCTATGCATCCTTTGAACAGACTGTGAAGAGGATGAATTTTGCAATATGAGATATTACCTTTCAACATTTTTTTGGTGGAGTGGTAGTCAGAACTACCTCTAGTATCTGATAGAGATGACCTCCCAAAGTAATAATGACACTATGGGGTGTAGACTCATATACATCATGACATCTCTACATATATGGTTGGCCCAAAACCACATCATAGAAATCAAAAGGGGAAACATCACACACTACCTCATCATTGAAGGGTTAGATGCCATAAGACAGGCGACATTGCTGGCTGACACGAAGATCTCATCCTTGGTGAAGCCACCTGATGTTGTATGGATGCGAGTGTAGTGTTGTCAACAACCCCAACTATTTGATGGCCTTAACTAAGATGAGTTTATTTTGGCTTCCATTACCAACAATGAAATGCAACAGAATCCCCTTCACCCACATCTATGAATGGAAGAGGAGTTCCCCCTCTTTAGGATCTACTAATTCTTCTGGTTGAATTGTTGCGGTCACGACATTGGCAGTGGGGTTTGCGTCGATGATCTGTCTATTTTCAATATTTTATGGATCATATTATGAATCAGGGTTCAGCTCCGTGTCTTTGACTTCAGACACCAATGACTATTTTGAGCGACATTCATCGGTGTTGAGCTAGGGGATTTTGTGGAAGTCACACCACTTCCCAATGTCATTCTTCATCTTCCCTTTACCTTTTTTGTCTTATGTCTTGGACTGGTTGTCTAGGAGCTGTTGGTTAGGTCCATCTTTACCGTGCTTCGATTGTTGCAGATTTGCATACATGAATTCCAATTTGTTCTGGTGCCTAAATTTCTGCTCAATTTTGATAACATATTGATAGGTAACTCCTAATAATGAGATGTTTAGGAAATGTATTACAGTTTGGATGTACCTATGCATATCTCCCCGGTATTTCAGAACCAGATGTCACTCAGAGTCCTTGATACCCAACTTGGTGTGCAAGGTATGGAAAGTATTTGTGAACTCAGACACTATTTGGCTCTTCTCTTGCCGCGGTGTGGTCCATATCATGTACTGGTTTTCATAGTTATCAATAGGATAGTATTGTTCTTTGACCACATCCACAAAAAAATCCCAAGTGGGCTCGACCCCATAAATTCCAGATTCCTTTGTGGAATTTTTCTCCCAGTAAGTTTCCCACCAATGTTTGACATGGGGGAGAGCCTTGAGGAGTGAGAAGGTGATCTTTTCCCTGTCAGAAAATTTTTGAATAGAGAAATAACCTTCTAATAGATTTAACCATTTTTCTAGGGTGTCTGCATCTATCTGACCTTCAAATATGGGAATATCAAAATTAACTTGTACCTTGAAGGGAGAGGATCCTCCAAAATGACCACTTGATGAATATGTGTTTGTTGCTATCCGCAGGCATTGAAGAATGTGTGCAAAATTCTTCATCATTTCATCCCTCTGTCTGGTGAGAGATTTCTCAAGCAACAGGTTAATAGAATATTTTTCTTCGTCGTCTTTCTTTTCTGCCTCCATCGAGGGTTTCTTGGGTGTGTGAGAGTGATTGTCCTCGAGAGAGAAATATTTGAGATCCAACTGGATATACTTGGACCTCATTAGGGACATGCGTTGAAAAACGATCAAGAGCAACCTACTCTGATACCACTGATCTGGATTATGTTCAGAATCAGAGAAATTCAATGAAATACTCATGAAACTTTCCAGAAATAGAGAAATACAACAATATGTGATTTCTATTAATGAAATAATTGTAAAGAGACTGTAAAAATATCGAGTGCAAGACTCGCTAGAATGTTGGCAACTTTATCTATGAGAAGAGATGTGATGGCTATGCTCATTCACAAGAAGATCATTACAATGAGGCTATAAAGGCCTTTTTATGTTAAATAGGAATTCCAAAACCCTTGACATCCAAAAACCTAACCCTAGGAGATGAAACACCAAAAGTCATGTGGGCCTTGTTTGGGTAAGTTAGTACATTAACTTCTCGGGGTCATAAATTTTGCATAAGATCTTCGTTTTTGGTGCGTGATAGCCCATTGGAAAGGTATTTTCGAGAACTATGAATTACACTATAAAACTATGATTCCATCTATAGTTTGATTGTGGCGAGCCAAAATAACATTGTTTAGAGCCCTAAAACAACCTTGGAAGTATAGTAAGATGTGTTGACATGAAAACATACAAAATATGCCTGTTGGATTAGGTGGGAGGCCACCAGTATCCACTTGGAAGATGTGTAGAGCTCCAAAAAGCCCTGGAAGTGTAGAACCCACAATTAAAAACAAGTACAAAATAATGTGTTGAACTAAAAATTGTCAAAAGGAACCAGTTGGAACAAGTGGGCGGCCACCAATATCCACCTGGATCAAAAAGAGAGAAGAAGTGTTAGAAGCAAGGAGACAGTTTAAGAGATCCAACCCAAGGAATAATCCACTTCCAAGTGATCTGCTTGAAGAATGGGGAAAATATTTCACACTAGAATGGGTTACTGAACAAGTTCAAAATCAAATAGAAAATGTAGGTATAGATTCAAACATAACAAA
>JZKD02S0109040.1:906763-953459 GCA_000966675.3 Picea glauca | reverse complement strand
GAGAAGAGCTTTTGAACAGACGAGCCGCTTCCTCAAACGATAAATTAATTATGATAGGTGGTGAATTGAAGGCAGGCTTTGGATTTGGATGGATGTGGATGATGGGCGTGGATATGAATGGTGGTAGATGGGCCGGAGGGCATGGGCATGGATGATGTATGGATGGTGGTAGATGGGCGGAGGTGGTAGAGGGGATGGGGTGTATGGACGGGTAGGCGGCCGGAGGGCAAGGATGATCGGCAACGGGAGTCGGACGGGAGTCCGGACGCTGTGAAAAGACAACCAGCAAAGGTCAGTTTCGTTTGGCCTTTAGCTTACGCCTTTACGCCATATACAAAGGGAGTCCGGACGCTGTGAAAAGACAACCAGCAAAGGTCAGTTTCGTTTGGCCTTTAGCTTACGCCTTTACGCCATATACAAAGCTTGATGGGCATATTTGCCTCCACAAAGCTTAATTGATCGATTGACTTGCCTAACAAAGCTTGATTGATTGATTTGCCCTTCCTTCCTTCTTCATACACAGATTATGAGATTATGTTATGATGGATCACGCGTGCTTCTACCACCCTCTTTCAAGTGATTGTGTTATAATCAATTATCAGTATGAAGGGATGATGTGTATTTTTATAATTCACTTGACTTGTTTCTTTATAATATTTATACAAAGCTGGACCTTCTTCAGGCATGCCATCCATGAAATTCAGGGAAATCCCAATCCTAGTCGGTGACCCGGACGACATGCGAACGCAGAGACGCTGATAAATTCTGTGGCAGAAGTCGGAGAAGGGCAAAGTAGGGTTGCTGGTCCGGGATGAGTAACGAATTACCAAGAAATGAAAACTGGCAGGGATACGAATACGACTTAAAAATAAAAGGTACGAATACTTCACTTGCCTGAAACTATGCACAATCCTAAGGTTCTCAGCGTCACCACTTTTCTTGCAGTCGAAGATGTGTAGATATTGTCATTGAAAGAACATATTTGGAATATTGACGTACTTATTACATTTGAACAGAAAATAAGTCGAAAATGCGTAGATATTGTCATTGAAAGTACATATTTGGAATATTGATGTACTTGTTACATTTGAACAGAAAATGCTAGGAAGGATGGTTGACGGTAACATATGGAACATGACAGATGTAGGGAATTACGCACAGAAGACATGCCCATGAAAATTGCCACCAAAGCAGTGCATTGAATCCATGTAATAGAGGCGAGCAGTTGATAAGCCGCGCTTCCAAAGAAAAATACAGTTATCTGCCACACTTTCACGAAGAACTTCAGAGTTTAATGGCCGACGGTTTTGGGAACAGTGAGCAGGTCGAAGGATTTTTAGTTGGCAGAAGGGAGAAACTGCTTCAAAGCAATACCTTTCTGTAACAATTTCTGAATCATTCTGCTCCATCCATTGTATTATACAGCTTGAGTGGGCCTAATGGTTAAGAACATGTGTTTTCTCTTAAAAGGTCACAAGTTTAAATCCAGAGGGGTAGGGTATGTATACCTTCGTAGACTTTACCAATTAAATCACTCATTCTTCATTAGTTGTACTGAATACAGCTGGAGGCTGCTAGAGTCTATGTTTGAAAGCAGCTGTAAATCAATGGCTTCATGCAACAAGCTGTGGAGGGAGGCGGTGGCTCCATGCAACCTGCCAAGTGTACTGCAACCGCCCTTCCCAAAGCCTGCTAATAACCTGCATGTCTGCAAACTGCCAAGTGTACTGCAACAGCCCTTCCCAAAGCCTGCTAATAACCTGCATGTCTGGCAGGCTAATAACATGCATGCCTTGCAGGTGAATTAATAGAGCATTAAATACAATAGTAAGTTGTTAGTTTATTGTTTTTCAAAATTATTAATATGAAAATAAATTTTCAAAATCTGGAAAAATAAATTAAAATTTTTTCCAATTAAGTCCCATCATAGTTATTAAAAAAAATTGAAAATTTCTATTTCAAATATTGAATAAATTGAATAAAAATTGAAGATATCTATTTTAAATATTGGATAAACATTTTTTTTTATAAAAAAATGATTTTAATATAAATTTTTACAAAACTTGGAAAGATATTTTGAAAAAACTCAAAAAAACACCTATTAAACACCTATTAATGCAATAGAACAGACCACCTAATCGTTGACCGTGAGGCGGTTGCTATAGTCCCTCGCCTGAGGCAGGGACTAATAAAGAGAGCATGGCCTTGTCAATGCAAGCTTTGATAAAATGATTTCATTCCCTGTCAAAATATTCACAAGAAACAATGGAAAATACAAAAGAATAAATCTCATTAGTATAATAAAATTCATTGTTATGAATTTTTATCATCTGTATTTCCGATTTCCATTTCTTTGAGTTGGAAAAATTTCATATAGGTTTTTATATTCAATAGTTATTCTAGTTCTTAAATCTTTAAATATTTTTATTCAGTCTATAAGCTTAAATAAATAAATAAATCTTCTTTTTTTTCCACTCTTAGTTTTCATTTTTTTTTCCATATACAAGGCATTATTATTCTAGTTCTTAAATCTCTAAATATTTTTATTCAGCCTACAAGTTTAAATAAAAAAATTCTCCTTCATTTTTCCCACTCCTAGCTTTCATTTTTTTTCCATATACAGGGCATTATTATTCTAGTTCTTAAATCTCTAAATATTTTTATTCAGCCTATAAGTTTAAATAAAAAAATTCTCTTTTTTCCCACTCCTAGTTTTCATTTTTTTTCCATATACAAAGACTTATTGACTACATAAAAAAAATTGGTTAAAAAGAATATCAAAACCATCTTCAAACGCCTAAAAACCCTAAAGCGATATTTTATATCGCCAAGGATAAATATGATGTAATGTTTGACTTAGGAGTTTACCAAATTCCTTACCCTTGCAGTAAATCCTACATTGGTTAAACTAGCAGATCCTTCAAAACCGGTCTCAAAGAACACATTGTTGACACTGCCAACAATCACGGCTCTAAATCAACACATGTTGAACATTCTTTTAAAACTAAACACTTAATTTGCTTTGATCAAACCAAAATCCTATCATCGACTCCCTATCACTCATCTCCTGTCATTAGTGAAGTCCTAAAAATTGAAAAACATCCTAATAATCTAATCAAGATGACCAGTATAAACTCAATCAATCCTAGAAACCTATAATTCATCACCTTAAACATTAACCTCATTCTCTTTCCTTCTCCTTTAATCCCCATCGTACTTCTTTCTGCTCCTCTTATCCTCCTTATTCAATCTATATTTTCCCTTGTCTTTTCACAGTTTTCACATTTTTCACTACTCTAAACCTACACTTCTTAATTTTGTTATCCTCTAATCTATTAAATTTTAAGTTCCTTCTAAATTTCTTCTATAATATTTTTTTTCTCCCATGCACCCTTTAACATTATCATTATTTCATCCCTTTTAACTTATCATTATTGTATTCCTTCTTTTTAATTATTATTGTATCTTTGAATTATTTTTATCCTTATTAATTATTAATTTATTTTTGAATTTTTAATTTATTTCATTTATCTTATGAATTCTTTGTAATTAATTAGTTATAGGTATATTATCATTCCCTCCCTTTTTTTTCTCCCTCCTTAATTATTTATTCCTTCATTAACCCCCATTATAATCAATTTAATCTCAAATCCATAAATTACATTTGAGAATTAAAAATTTAATTATTAACCACAATATTCTATTATTATCATTATTCTCCAATACAATCTCCTTTTTTTAATCATTTATTATTATTTTATCTTTTTTAAAATTATATTATTTTACTACCTTATTATTAATTAGCAATGGATATATTCTCTTCTTAGTTATAGGAGTTACTTTCTCACCTCTTTTCTTTAATGTTCTTATTTCCCCCTTTTAAAAATCTTATCTACAACACTCTTTTTAATACTTCATGTTTCAAGAGTCCATGATGATGGATGGAGTATCCACTCAAAACATTGGATGTTTCAAACTCCTTACACAATTATAAATCCAGAAATCTCAATTCAATAATATAATTTTTTTAAATCATATGTAATGAAATGATTGAATCATTCACCTCAATTTTAAAGCTATAATATTAATAAAAATCATGCACAAAATTTGATGAAGATGCAAAATGATACACACATCAATTCAATGAAGATAAGTCTTGGAAAACATGTAAAACATTCAAAGTTCTTGGATAATGTTGAAAATTTTCTAGAAAATATATTTGGTGAGTCTTATAATTTTTATATATTAGATCAAATTCATATTTCATTCAACACTCTCAAGATAGCCTCAAGATCTGTGTAGACATCAAAGTTCTCTGATTCTTTTAAAAATACACCAGCAGATAGATGTTTGCATTCTAAGCGATTTTCACTCATGTAGAAGATTAAGATTTATTTGATAAATAACATATATCCACAAAGGTTGAACACCTTAAGGAAACTAATCACACAAACAAATCAAATATCAATACACCAATGTACTACGTGGTTAAAACCCTCTAAGAGGGAAATGATCCATGGCCCCAACCAACAAAGCCACTTAAGGGAATATATAAATGAAATAGGAAAATAATTTACATGTGAGTTCCTCATAATTGATCATCAACAAATGACCCTCCATGCTCTTTAAATAGAGATCATGGACCAATCGGGTGTTAATCCATAGATAAATATTGTCATTGGTACTGAGGAGAAGATGAACCATTGGATCACTTTACCACTAGAACGTAATTGTGACCCTTAGATTAGATAATTACAATGGATACTAAAGAAACACACTTTAACTAAAGACACATTGTACCAAGTTGATCTTAACTAACTCTTACGTGTCTAAATATCCTAGCATTCCCCCTTAAGAACAACTTGGGATATGATTGAAGGATTTATAAAGGTGAGACAATAGAAGAAGGAATGAGGCATTAAATCCTATCCCCCCTTAATGAAAACTTATTGAACTCATAGCATAGATTGAAGTTTGGAAAATTTCACTCCTGTAAAATACTTGGTAACAATGGTTGCAACTTGATCATGTGTAGGAAAACAATGCACTTCAAGAATGTCATCTTTAAAAATAGTTTTGATGAAGTGTATTTGTAACTCAATGTGTTTGTTGTGGTAATTATAAATTGGATATTTGAGAGTTAATGACACTATAATTATGACATAACAGTGTGGTTGGATGATGTTGCTAGAATTCAAACACAGAAGGGGCCTATTAAAGCCACAAGGCTTCTTGACTTGCATTAACAACTACTCAATACTTTGCTTCAACTGAATAAAGAGAAATGGAAAATTGCTTCTTACAATCCCATGTGATAACTCTATAAACAAGACTGAAACCATAGCCTATAGTAGACTTCTGATCATTATAAGGGTCACTAGCCTAATCGAAATCAATGAAACCAACTAACAAAGGAGTTCCCCTTGAATTGTAATTAGATTGTAATGTGTTCCAAACTAAATTATACCCTGGCTATACGTAAGTATCTTTTTTTTCTACTTTCTAATAGCTCTCATGGGGTGTTTTCAGATACCAGCCAACAAGACCAAAAACAAAGGAAATATGAGGATGTGTATGAGTCAAATACAAAAGGATACCAACTCATTTATGGTACAAAGTGGCATCTACTTTGGGTGTAGTATAGGAGGCAACAATTTTGACTCCATACTAGAAGGGAGATGGGGGTAATTTAAAATATTCCATGCAAAAGTAGCAAAGAAGGCCACATGCATACTTAACCTATGAAATGTAAATTCCTTCATTGGTTTTCAAGACTTGGAGGCCAAGAAAATAGTGTAAATGTTTGAAGTCTTTCATTTCAAATTTATTCTTAAATATGGATTTCACATGGGTTAAAATTTTTGGGTCACTATCGATGAGTATGAGGTCATCAACATAAAGAAAAAGTATTATGAGATGGTTACATACTTTCTTGGTATATACATTGGGGTAAGAATAACATATACGGTGTCAAGAATAAAGCTATCCATTATAGCATACCAATCGTGAGGAGATTGCATAAGGTCAAACAATTTTTTTTTAGGTTAGCAAACAACGTTGGAGTCATTTTGAATATAGCTAGGAGGTTGTTCCATGTAAATTTAGTCTTGCAAATCACGATACAATAAGGTGGATTTAACATCCATTTGATGGAACTCCCATTTATATGAATAAAAAAGGACTAGAAAGAGGAAGATGGAATTCATTTTAGCTCTAGGGGAAAAGGTTTCATTATTGACATAAACCCCCCTTCCCTCCAAAGGGTTGCTCGACCTCCCGGTCTTGGATCGTTTGAAATACTGAGTCAGGGAGACTCCTTGGGTCCCTACGGGCACCCGAAACTACTCTACCCACAAGCATAGGTCTATCTCTTCACAATTCGGACTTCAGGGATATCCTGAATCCTTCCCTCAGATTTTCCCAAAGCATTCTTCTCCGAGTTTCTAAACTCCCACCATGCATCTCCTCAAAGTCGTTGGCCCCACTATGGTTCGGACTTCGTGACCTTACGAAAATCTAGGTCTTCCGCCCACAGAAGTCCAAACTTTCGATTCCCAAACTCCTTAATCCGTTGCCATGTGCCCCTCTCATGATCAACGAGTGATATTGGATCGAGACATTGGACTTCGTGACTCTATTTTGCCAAGTATTCAAACTTGCCAAACTCTGAAGTATCGAAACACTCCACGGCTATCCTCCTCATAACTTTACCAGATCTGAGGGTCTGGAATCATTCGTCTCCCTCTGGAATGAATCTTGTCCACTGACTTTAGTGAAGATTTCAGAGACTTCTTCCCTTGAATATTTTCGTTGCTCTCCCTCCTGATCTTTAACTTCCTCAGGTTCCTCTAGACACTTCTTTCAACACTTAGTCGAAATCTCAATCTGTGCACACCTTGCAACAAATTTTCATTCACAACTCAACTTCTTCTTGTGGATGGCTTCACACTCCTTGAGACTATTATCCAATCGCTTATGTCTCTCATGATTGAAATAACGCTACTCCTTATGATATTTTGAGTTTGAAAACTCTGTTATGAACTCCTTGCGGACATCGATGCACTCCTTGCACACATACAAGTTCTCATGATCTCTTTTGAACTTCGAGTCGAAACAGACTCGGTCACGCACTCCTTGCGGACACTATGCACACCTTGCACTCACTCAAAGAAGAGAAACAATTGAAACCTATTCACTCTTCACAGTGACTCATACATTTAACAATGCAAATATAGTCATGGATCTAAGAACAAGAAATAACAAAGAATTCAAAAATAACAGAGAATCTACCATTCATTCAGACAGACACATAACCACACACATTTGAGACAATATATTCCTCTGTTATATTCATCCAATTGGAACTTACATACATTCATACAATATTTCTCTGTATCTCCCAGCTCTTAGCTTACAATGACAATCTACACATTAGATTCAACAACCTCCCCTCGGCAACAATACAAAGCTTTATACAAAGGGACTCTCTTGAGTTCTTCCCCCCAACTACTCTATGCTATCCTATCGGAATTAAATGATATCAACTACTTATTATTTATTACAATAAATATCGAGTCAGACATATAAGAGCACAAGCTCCAAATCTATACTGCAATCTGATTCATAAAACAAAATACATTCCCCATCGATATTATCTGATGGCTCAGCCTTCGATCATTAAAGATGTTCATAACTCAAAAAAAAAATTGTCAGATATTACATTAATACATTGATCTTTGAAATTCAAAACATTTCAAAATATGCGCTAGTGCGCCTAATTGTCCTTCACGCTTGTGCTTTGTTGGCAATGCTCCTGCATCAATTATAGTCAATCTCTTCTTCTTGAGAAAATACTTTGGAAACTAATCAAGTCTTATGTCTTTCAACACTTACATTTAATGCATACTTATTTTTGTACACCCATTTACATCTTACAAGTTTTCTTCCTTTAGAAAGAGGTACAAGATCCCAAGTATCATTCACCATTAAGGAATGATATTCTTCATTCATTGTTGTGCCCCAATTTGGATGGCCAAAAACTTCTGCAAATTTTTTTGGGTCACGAGTATCTAAAACTTAAGTTGAAAGCAAGGAGGCTTGTAGGAACTATGAATTTGTACAATGACAATTTTAAGGATCACCAACAAGAATATCACCAGATGTTTCTTGTGTTGTATAGATCCATCGAAGAAGTTGTGGTATTGGTGTAGGTTCATGTTCAATGGACCCAACTAGAGGAGGATGAGAAAGGAGAGGTGGATTTTCATCCTCACTGTCATCATCTAAAGAAGAAACCAAAATAGGAGCACTAGTAGAAAAGTTGGGAATAAAATATGGCACAATCGTTGAATATGGGTCATAGGACAAATATGGCACAACTATGAAGTTAATCTCGTAGGTTGAGAGACCATAATCGAACTTAAATATCTCATAATAATAATTTCATTGGAATAAAGTTGAAGAATTCTATATCCATTTACATCTTCACAATATCCAACAAAAATGCACTTCTCACTCTTGGGCTATAATGCTTTCCTCCATGCTTTATTACCAAACACATGAAAGTGAATTACATTTGGTTTAATTTTACTCTGTGCTTCTCCTGGTGTTATATATTTTAAATCCTTTGTGGGAGTGCAATTAACTCTTCAATTCGCACAATTAATGGCTTCAAGCAAAAATGAGGACTTAATCCCTTAGATTGGATCATGTAGTTTGTCATTTCTTTCAAAGTGAGATTCTTTCTCTCAACAAAACCATTTTATTGTCATGCATATGGAACAATATGTTGCATTTGATTTCCATGTCTAGTGCATTAAGTTGTAAATTTGTTGTGAACATACTCGCCTCCATTATTTGTTCTTAACTTTTGAAGTTGATGTCCAAATTGCTTTTCTACAAGGGCCTTGTAAGCCAAAAATCTGTCAAAAACTTCACTATTAATTTTTAAGAAATAAACCCAAGTGCATCTAGAGAAGTCACAAAAAATATCTCTCAAAATATCTCTCCAAATCACAAATTCATCTTTCTCTCAAAAAATCTCTCCAACTCAATATGCATCTTTCTCTCAAAAAATCTCTCCAACTCACAAATTCATGGTCCTTAGCGGAAGTTCTGGGCACTTATTTCTTCTCACCAAACCACAATATCTCCTTTCTATGTATCAATATTTATGGACCATACCCAAATAGGAAATATTTCTGGCACAAAATATTTCTCTCCTCTTATTTCCTTCTGGAACATAATCATCTAGGGGGGCCTAAATTTCACTTTGGGCTCAAGTGAGATTTAGGGATCCTTGGCACATGTTGATACACTAGCTGAATTTTTCATCAAAGGTATCAAAGACTCAAAGTTGATCGACATACAACCAATTAAGTATGTTCTCACTTGGTAAAACATGCACTCTAAAGACACCTGAATTTCCAAGTGCCTCGATCTTTTTCTCATCTATGAATCCTTCATGCATGGAAACTTTCATTTCCGCCAATAGATCTCTTCTAGTGGAATCTCTGACGACTCCCCCATTATTTTTTAATTCACACCTGATCTAAAGAACCCCCCCAATCCCTTCAAATTCAACTCTTCATAGTTCAAGGATTAGAGCTTTATAGACATTGTAAAGGAAACTTGGGTGACATACAATGACTCTCAGCCTGACTCCCCCCCATTACAATTCTTGGCAAATCTAAAGAGAGTAAAAAACACTACTATAGCCTAGCACAAGGAGTATAAACAAAAGGAAAATCAGGCCTTACATGATATTGAACAACAACTTAAGATCTATATGGACCAATAAGTGGATCACACCTTCAGTGAGGATAAAAAAGCACAAATTCTCATCATGGAAAAAAAAAATCAACATCCTTTTAGACAGAGAAAAGGAATGATGCCTCAAAATCATAGCACTTTGACTACAAGATAGAGATGAAAATATGAATTTTTTCCATCATTCAAATGGTATAAAATCCAAAAACACAATACGATCAATTCAAAGAATAGATGGATTGATGGCCACAAACTTTGAGGAATTGGCAGATGAAGGCATATCATACTTCCAAAACCTTTTCAAGGAAGATCAATGATGTACTATAGACTCCATTCTAATGGTTTCCAATCTCTTCCCTATGTTTGTAGAACAAGAACATAATGATCAACCAATGGTAGAAGTGTCCAAAGAGGAGCTTCAGAATATCTTAGACAACTTCCAGAAGGACAAAATCCCTGGGCCAAATGGTTTCCCGACTGAATTTTACACTGACACCTTCAACATATTAGGGGGTGATCTTCTCAAAACTATTGAATACTATCAATCCACATGTCAAATTTTGGGCCCTTTCAATACTACCTTTATATCGTTCATCCCAAAATCAGATAATCCCCAAGCCTTCAATCAGTTCTGCCCTATCTTCCTTTGCAATAACATATACAAAATTATAGCAAAGATCATTGTGATTCGCATAAAGGATATTCTTTCTTCCAATATTTTTGAACAACAATTTGGTTTTCTTCAAGGAAAACATATCCATCAATCCAAAGGGCTTGCTTAGGAAGGATTACACTCAATACACACCGAAAAAAAAAGGAAATTGTTTACAAAGTGGGCCTAGCAAAATCATTTGATTGCGTCAACTAGCTCTACATCATACTTATTATTATACATATAGTCTTCTCCCACTCTTTTTTCACTTGTATTATCAACTGTAAATCCATCACATCCTTTTCCATTCTCATCAATGGATTTATATCACCCTTATTTAAGGAAGAAAGAGGAAAAAGCCATGGTTTCCCCCTCTCCCCCCTTGTCTTCTTATTGGTGGAATAAAGTCTAAGCAGACTCATTTCAACTACAATATCACAGGGTACATTCATAGGCATACAAATATTCACATCATGTTACCTCACTCATATCCTCTTTGTAAATGATATCCTCATCTTCTGCAAAGGAAAAAAAATATACTTTGAAATACTTAAAAGAATTATTCACTCATTTTGTCTTTCAACAGGGATGAAAATAAATATGGAGAAACCATCTCTTCTATCATGGGGCCTAACTGACCAGGAAAAGAAACCAACCTCAACACTTTTTTAAAAACAGATCAAAAATCCTTTTGAGGGCCTAAAATATTTGGGTTTCACCATCAAGGCAATTGGGTATAAAAAGACTCGCTAGTCCTGGTTGCTGACAAAAGTGGTAAAAAGGATACATTCATGGTGTGATAGGTGGTTATCAAGAACCAAAAGATTAGTCCTTCTCAAATCTGTCATTGAAGAAAATCTGGTCTATTAGACTTCAATAGCTTGGGTCCCAAAAGGAGTGTTGCACAAGATACAAAAAATGGCTCTTTGGTTCCTATGGGATGGCAAGGATGATTCTAGACCCTTGGTTCTAGCATAAAAAAAAATCATCTCAAAACCAAAGGAAAATGGAGGATGGGGCCTCAAAGACATCACATTGTTTGCTAGATCCTTGCAACAACAAATGCATGGAGTTTGGTGGAGGGAACAAGACTATGGCATAGAGTTATCAAGGAAAAATACTTTCGTTCAATTTCTCTCATGGATTAGATACACTCCACAAAAAATATTATCAAAAAGGCACTATCGTCTGGAAATCCCTTGTAAATTCTTTCTCTATCATTGGATATTGCCTCATCTAGAAAGTTGGCAATGGATCCAACATTCTGATAGGGAAGGACCCTTAGATAGGATCGTCTAAAAAACACTTGCTACCAGAGGCCCTCATCCACTTCCTTGATCAAAGGGGCTATCTCTTCTTAAATCAAGTCGATCATAGAGAATATATCACTAGTACTATGAGATGTCTATATGGAGAGGAATTGAGATTGGAGGACCCAATGATCCCTGTTTGGACTGAATTTACTCATACTTTAAGAAACTCTCTTTCCCATCTCTCTCACCAGGAAGACCAACTAATCTGGTCCTTCAGTACTGGATGGAAATATTCCCCCAAACTTGGATACATGGTCCATTTTCAAGATACAAATGTGTATCCTCCCCCATGGTGGGGAAAGACTCTCTAGAAGTTAAATATATCCCCAGAATTGAAACTTTTTATGTGGCTTCTCCTTCAAAATAAGGCACCAACCTGGGAAAACCTTTATAAGTGAACATTCATAGGCCCAAGCAGATGTGCCCTTTGCAAATCTGAAGAAGAGACCATTTTAATGCCACTTGTCAACTCCATGTTGAGGACTGAAGGAATTGCACATCTCCTTCATACTTGGCTATAGAAAGCACATTTTCACGCAATAATTAAGGAGATTTGTAATTTGGGAGTTCAAGGAGGTGGAATATGGGAACTCAGGAATGACACCTTTACAAGGGTTATGAGGCAACTTAACTTGGTCCAATAATTATTTTTGAAGCAAACCTTCTGAAGAAGTTTACTTTTAATATTTGGTTATCAATCAATTTTTTAATATTTACTATTGTAGATTTAAGAGTGGGGTGTTAGAGTATAAGACTTCAATAATGAAATAAAATTACATTCAAATAAGTGACTAAAATAGACATAAGTTAATCAGAAATTAACAATTTAGGTAGTTATATTGTATAAGTAACACAACTACCTAGCCATTGACATAAAAGGGGATCAACCCCATTGTATCAAATGACTTCATTGTAATAAAAGCATATCTTTTACACGAGTATGTTGAGTCCATTTTTATCATGTTTCTTGTTTTTATCATATAATCCAAACTTAACAGTAATGAGTTTGGTATTTACTTTGTAGATGGATAGGAAGAGAGAAGTCATCGTTTCCCTCCAACAATTGAACTAACCTTGGTGTGTACTTGGACATTGTTTCTCTCATTTCATACAACTTTTTGAATATCCTAGTAGATAGTTTTGGGTAGTATTGATATTATACTTTTTCTCACTATAAATATTAATTGACTCAGCAAAAGGAGACAAGTTGGTCAATTTTCAACAAAACATAGTTGATTTGGCTTCCTAATTTTAAAAAAGGTAGCATATGGAAGTGTTCCAACATGTCTTTCTATATCCCCTATTGGATATTTAATCATAGTGGCAGATATCAGACCATCAACTTTGGGTAGTCAATCATTAATATAATGGGACAATGTCACACGTCAAGGGTTCACCTTAAACACTTTACATTTTGAATAGCCACATATTACTGGCGTGTCATAAAATATATCTAGTTCATGGTGAAGTACCATTGGCACATGATCGTTGCTAGAAGATGGCATGTTATATTTGGTTAAAGTGGCTCTCCATTTTTTTCTACCATATGCATGTGGTATATTTCTTTGGATAAGATATTCTGACATTTTTGGATTCATGGAGTATCTTGCACATATGAACTTGATCTCGAATTAATATCTTTCAAATTCAATGCATAATTATGTTGGGTATGTGTTATATTCTTTGCACGACTATCTCTAGAGTCGTATTGTTTGCCTCATTTTTCGTGTCGAATTTGTTTCCTCGTTTTTCATGTCACCTCGTTTTTTGTGTCCATTGTTGGGCGATTTCTTAGCACATGGTTTTCTATTTCCGATTAAGGAGTTAGGGTTGTTGACTAATCCAGATCATTGAGTTAGGGCTTTGGATGTCATTGGCTCCTATATGTATATTGTATTGTAAACAATGTATCACTATGAATGGATATAGAATATGTTGGTTTTCCCAGTTTGGGTTTCCAGGGGAAAAATATATGTGTAATGTTTGTATTTTCCATTGTATCTTTTCTATTCTTTTACTAAAAATATATTTGCAGTAAATAATTATACAAGTTTAAAATCTACATTTGGTATTAGAGCAATTACTGGCTTCTGGGGGATGCCTTTATGGCCAAGGGTTTCACTCGGGACTTTGACAATCCTTGTTATAGTGGGAGATATGTGGTATTGATTCTTCAGGTGAAGAGAAATGGCGAGTAGTTTGAAAATGGAGATCGAGAAGTTTAATGGGCAAATTTTTGAGTTGTGGAAGCTCAAGATGGAAGATCTGCTGGTGGACACAGATCATTGGATCGTGATGGATCTAGGTACTGCACCTATAGGAAAAAGATGACTGGAAAAAGTTTTATCGGAAGGCGAAGAGCATAATATGATTGTGTCTCTTAGATTCAGTATTAGTGAATGTGTCAGAGGAATTTATAGCCAAGGATTTATGAGATAAGTTGGGGAATTTGTATCAGTCTAAGTCCCTAGTAAATAAACTATTTCTGAGAAATAACTTGTATAACCTGAGGATGAGAGATGGAAACTCAGTGGCAGAGAATTTGAACGCCTTCAATATTGTGGTAAGTCAGTTAGTATGTGTTGAGATTAAAATTCCAGATGAAGATAAGTGTATCCATTTTTTTTGCTCTTTACCTAACTCATGGGATAGTCTATTTGTGACCATAGGTAGTAATACAACTTCCTTGAAGTTTGATGAAGTTGTCTCATCCTTGTTGTTGGAGGAGATGAGACAGGAGAACATGGAAGGATAGAGAAAAGGTGCATTATTTGCAAGAGGACGCTCCCATAAAACAAATAGATCTAAGTCCTCAAGTGGGAGATCTAATTCTAAGGGTAGATATAAATCTCCTGGAAATTTTCTAAAGGTATGCTAGAGATGTGGAAAAGAAGGGCACTACAAGAAGCAGTGTAGATCCAAAGTTGAGAAAAAGAAGGGATCTGAAGAAGCTCCTTCTATAGAAGAAAATGCCTCCAAGGAAGAAGGAGGGGATGTGCTTGGCTTCTTCAAGCCCACATGCAGATCATGAGGCATGGTTGGTTGAATCAAGTGCATCCTTTCATATGACTCCCCACAGGGAATGGTTTTGTGAATATGAAAGGTATGATGGAGGTAATTTTTTCCTAGGTGATGACTCAACAACCAAAATCATAGGATGAGGAAAAGTTAATTTGAGGCTCATATATGGAAGGATTAGAAAACTACCTGGTGTTCTGCACATCCTAGGTTTGGCCAAAAATTTGATTTCTGTAAGCAAAATGGACGATGCAGGGGTAAAAAAAATATTTGAAAAGGAAACATGTAGAATGGTTCGAGGAGAAATGGTGTTGTTGAAGGGAGTTCGGTTTGGAACTCTAGATAAGCTGGAAGGAAGAACTATTAGTGATGGGTGTAATAGTTCCATTGTTCCTGATATTGGATTTGAATAATAAAGAACTCCTACAGTCTCTGGAGAAAAGGTTATGTTGTGGCATCAAATACTGGGGAATATCGAAGAGAAGGGTCTTTGACTACTACATGGTAAAGGTATGGTTGAAGTTATGTGTAAATTCTCTTTGTATTTTATTTATGTGAACATTGTGTATATGGGAAGTAGAATAAGGTAAGATTCCCCTTTGGTGCAACGAGGGCAGAAAGAATTTTACAACTAGTTCATAGTGATGTGTTTGGACCTGTTTCAGTTCCATCATTGGGAAAATCTATGTACTATGTCTCATTTATAAATGACTTCTCAAGGAATACTTGGATATATTTCCTCAAGAAGAAATCTAAAGTATTTGACAGGTTTAAAGAGTTTAAGGATCTTGTTGAGAATCAAACAGAGAAACGAATTAAGGTGTAGAGGATAGATAATGGTGGATAGCTCTGCAGGAATGAATTTGAATAATTCTGTAAGAAGTGTGGTATAGAAAGGTACAATACTACTCCATATACACCTCAACAGAATGGAGTTGTAGAAAGGATGAACATGACGCTGATGGAAAAAGCAATATGCATGCTTAGTGGTGTCGGGTTAAGGAAAGAATTATGGGTAGAGGTAGTGGGTACTGCATGTTACCTGGTCAATATATCACCCTCATAAGAACTGGATGACAAGACTCCACAAGAGGTATGGACTGGTAAGAAACCTTCTCTCGCACATCTCAAGGTATTTGGTTGTGAGGCCTATATTCATGTTTCAAAGGAAAACATGAGTAAGCTATATAAGAAGGATGGAAATTGTATCTTTATTGGGTATAAAGATGGTCTCAAATGTTATAATATTTGGAACCCAGAAACTAAGAAGGTTGTGTATAGCCGAGATGTGGTATTTAGACAAATGAAGGATGTTGTTAAATAGGAAGAACTACCAAGTAAGGAAGAACCATAGAAAATAGAGTTTGATTTAAAGGATGATGAATCAGAATCTACAAAAGAATAGGAATCATAAGAAGAAGATCCTCATACTCCGGTATTGAGGAGATCGGTTCAAGAAAGAAGGCTACCAGAAAGGTATACTCCATATTATTTCCGTTCAAATTTTTCTTTGTCTATTATTGATGATGATCCTAGAAATTTTAGGGAGGCAGTGGATTAAGAGGATGGAGAACTCTAGAAAAAGAACATGGATGAAGAAATGGAAACCTTGGATAACAATGAGGCTTGGGATCTAGTGGAGTTTCCGACTGGAATAAAACCCATTGGAAGAAAATGGGTATTTAAAAATAAGTTGAATGCAGAAGGAAAAGTGGAGAAATACAAAGTTCGGTTAGTAGCAAAGGGTTATTCCCAGGTTGAGGGAATTGATTTTGGTGATATATTTTCTCTTGTTGCAAGGTTAACTTTTATAATATTTATGTTATCTATTGCTGCTACATTTGATTTTGAAGTAGAATAGATGGATGTGAAGACAAAATTCCTACATGGGGATATGGAAGAATAAATCTATATGAAGCAGCCAGAAGGCTTTGTTGTGAAGGGAAAGAAGGAGTTGGTATGCAAGATGAAAAATTCCTTGTATGGTTTAAAACAATCACCAAGGATGTGGTATCAATAATTTGATACTTATATGCTGGGACTTGGCTTCACAAGAAGAAAAGAGAATCACTGTGTGTATTTTAAATTAATTGGTGATCATTTCATTTATTTTTTCTTGTATGTGGATGACATGTCATTGATAGGAAACAATAAGGAGATTATCCAGGATGTGAAAACTCAGTTGTCCTCTAAATTTGAAATGAAGGATCTTGGTGCTGCAAATTTCATTTTGGGCATGGAAATTAAAAAAGATCAGAAAAAGAGGAAACTCTAGTTAAATTAGAGAAAATATGTCGAGACAATATTGCAGAGGTTTAATATGCAGGAATGTAAACCGATCAAGGTCCCTATTCCTGTTGGTGTAACGTTATCTAGGGGTCAGTGTCCCAAGACATGGGAAGAGGAGGAGGACATGTCTCATGTTCCATATGCGAGTGCAGTTGGCAGTTTGATGTATGCAATGGTCCGTATTAGACCATACATTGCACATGAAATGGGAGTTTTGAGCAGGTATATGTCAAAACTAGAGAAGTAGCATTGGACAGTAGTAAATAAGGTTTTCAGGTATTTGTGTGGCACTGCTAGCTATGAAATGTGCTACCAAGGAATACCAGGATTAGAAAGAGTATTGGAAATAAATGGATTTTTTGATGCAGACTGGGATGGAGATCTAGATCATAGGATATCTACAAGTGGGTATGTGTTTAACTTGTTTAGAGGAGAAATTAGTTGGATGAGAAAACGACGGGTTGTAGTGGCACTTTCAACTACAATAGTTGAATACATGGAAGCCACTAATGAAAGTAAGGAAGAAATATGGTTACAAATATTGTGTTCAGGTATTGGGTTGGTACAACAAGTTGTAAGGATAGATTGTGACAATCAAAGTGCAATTTTTCTGGCGAAGAACCTGTCTTATCATTCAAAGACAAAGCATATTGATATTCAATATCACTTTGTGAGAGCCATGGTTGAAGAAAATAAAGTGTTTCTTATGAAGGTGGACACTTTGAATAATGTTGAAGATTCATTAACAAAATCTGTGAGCATTGAGAAGTTCTCTTGGTGTAGAGGATCTATGGGGATTGTTTCCCTAGATTGTTGATTATGTAACCCTGTAACCCCATGTATGCAAAGAAAACAACAAGTGGGATAATTTTGGGTATGTGTTATATTCTTTGCACGACTAGCTATAGTGTCTTGTTTTCCTCAGGAAACATGTCACATTTTTTGCCTCATTTTTCATGTCGCCTCGATTTTTCTGTCCATTGTTGGGAAATGTTTTGGTACACAGTTTTTGCCAAAGGTTTTCTATTTTTGGTTAATGAATTAGGGTTGTTGACTAATCCAGGTCATTGGTTTAGGGTTTCGGATGTCATTGGTTCCTATATGTATATTGTATTGTAAACAATGTATCACTATGAATGAATATAGAATATGTTGGTTTTCCCGGTTTGGGTTTCCAGGGGAAAAATCTTTGTGTAATGCTTGTATTTTCCATTATATAATTTTTGTTCTTTCACTGAAAATATGTTTTCAAGAAATAATTGTACAAGGTTAAAATCTACAAATTAATCAAATGCATGTGCAAAGGTAACATAAATTCAATCAAATAATCAAAATATAAGTAAAATCTAGGTTTACTATAAATGGCAAGGGGGAACTGGATGAACTTGGAACAATATGAAATGAATAATCTGAAGAATTTATCATTTTATATTATCAATTTCCTCCCCTTGCATCTAAGCTAAAACCACAATCAATACATGTTCACACTCTTAAAACAAATTTTGGGAAACATTCTAAATTCAAATAGACTTTTTAAGGACTTTTTTAATAAAGAGGTGCACTTATTTTAAATATTTTTGCACCCATGCATTTTGATACATTATATGTACTAGTGTGTTAAAATTATATGCACACCAAACAAAAACATATGCTAAAATATCCACAAAGGAAAACCTCTACAAATTTTTAATTATGGAATCTTTCATTTCTAATTTTTTTGTAGATTGTTATTGTGGTGCATTTAGGTCAATATAGCGCATCACTGCACATAATTTTGAATGGAACATCACATGTTGAAATAATTTTTAGAAAACAAAACACATATTTATCATCAAGCACTAGAATATCAAGCAAAAAAATGAGCAACAATTTCCTTTTATAAAAGTGATTTTATAAATATGCATCTATATTGAATGTGTTATGTTGTTTTTGTAGCTAACACTCTAACCCTAGTCATGCACCCTGTTACTTGATTTTCTCATATCCCTCCTGAAGATTAATCTGTGAGGGGGACTCCCCACCCCCCCCCTCCTCCTTCTACTGAGGTGGTTTCCTTCAATGATTTGATAGATTCCCTTGGAGAGCTATTTTTGTCTCATTTTGTAAATAAGGTATAAAAAACCCATGAAGTGAAGCTCATGGATTATGTTCCTCATTATAAGAATCTAGTTATAGCTAAAAATGGGTCTCATTGGGAAAGTTACTCGTGTTTGTCCTTGTTCAAAGACTATGGATATTTGGATGAAAAAAAATGGATGGATTTGATCAAGGGTAACCTCTCATATTACTTCTATGGTAAAGGTCTCTATGTTTTTTTGTTTGAGTTAAAATAAGACATGGACCTCATGTTCAATAATGGCCCATACTTCATGGGGACAAGAGGTATGTATTTAAATAAATTAACTCTAGATTTCAACCCAAAACTTGATGTGCCTTTAAAAGTTCCAATTTACGTAAAATTGTCACCTCTCCCTTTACATTGTTGGAATGATGACTCCCTAGTGGATATATGGAACACATTAGGGAAGTACATTGGAAAAGCTAATCCTAAATCATGCATTCTTGTATGCACCAAAATATGTGTAGAAGTAGACTTGGAAAAATGACTTCCTTCAAAATAATAAGTTTAAGCATAGAAAATTGGAATCATCTACAAAAAATAGATTATGAACAACTATTGTTTAAGTGAAAAACATGTCATGAGTATGGCCATTTCACCAAAAATTGAAAGGATAATTTTGCACAAGTTGCATATGAAAAAGAAGATCAATGGAAGAAATTAAAAAATAAGCTTGGACCCAATCAAGCAACACCTCCCTCGGCTCCATCTCAAAAAGGAAAGGTGGTCCCCTCTAAAAAAATTGAAATCTTCTATAAGATAGAGTTAGATCCCTCATCAATTGAAATATCTTTACTTAGAATACCAATACTATGCTTTCATTATTCCTCGAATATATATACATTTTGTTCCTGCCATATTCATAGATTCCCAAATTGAATCTTTGAGCCTGCCCTCAAAGGATATGTCTCCAAAAAAACAAGAGGATGTCGAGACAAGACAAGAAAATTCACTTGCAACCTAGTGGTCTGCTAACATAAAATATGTCACAATAATGGAAGATGAGGATTCCAAAGAAACTAGGGAGGAAACCACATAAATAAATAAAGGAAGAAATAGCTAATAAGGAAAAGTATAGACATCCAAACCTATATTGAAAGCACTTTAGGGGGAGGATCCCTTCCGCTCTTAATTGAAATTCCAAGAAATCATGTGCCATTGGAGACATAAGGGAAAACATCCACACCCTCATTGATTAAAAATTGAAAATTGTCTCTTGAACTATAGGGGATTGGAAAGTAATCTCAAATCAAAAGATATGTGAGAATTTGAGAACTATCCCATTCTCCTAAATGAGAAAAATATTGAAGAAGTAGAAATGTTGGAACTTGGAGTTAGACAATGTAAAGTAAGTAAAGAAATATGATAAAGTCCAGAGGAGAATCTATAGGAATTTTCACACTTTGGAAAAACTTTGTATGTGAATCGACACAATCTATATGCACTCAACATTGGATCTATACATAAATAGTTTGCAAAACTTAAGGTAAAAATCTCAAGATATTTAATATATACACCCATGTTCAATATAGAGAAACAATTTAATGCTAGAAAACTTTGTATGACATGAAGGATATTATTTTTGTAGAAAATAGTATATTGGAAGTGTGATTTGATTGTGGTTTTGCATCAAGAGGAAAAATGAGGAGGAAGAATTGTTAGAGATCAATTCACACTAGTACATTTGGGTCAAATTTCGACAGTGTGTTCGACGCAATTGCCACTTTATATTTTCGGGAGAATGACAAACAACAGACCCCCTCAAACGTCGTTTCACATGACGCCACTTTTCTGGCACCATAGATATCATCTTTGTTGCGAAGTTTCATGCGGAAATGTGTCATCTTGGATTTTACTTTCCATACCCCATATGGTTGTCGCTACAACAACACCAGAGACATCGAAATTCTAACATCCCATTTCGTCGGTCTCCACTACGTGGATGCCATGGGAGCGACGTTATGGACATCGTAATAATGACGTATGGTAACGTCACTTAATTGACGTTAAGCTATATATCAATGACATGGATTCCATGGGGAGCGACGTTATGGACGTTGTAATACTGGCGTATGGTAACATCTCTCAACCGACGTTAATCTATATAACAACGACGTGGATTCCATGGGAGTGACATTATGGACGTTGTAATACCGATGTATGGTAACGTCACTCAACCAATGTTACGCTATATATCAACGACATGTATTCCATGGGAGCAAGGTTATGGACGTCGTAATAGCGACGACATGTAGGTATTTAAAAAAAATGTCAATTTATTTTTCCTTTTTTGATATTTTTAAATTTTGCAACTAGAAAATGTTAATCTTTCATTTTATCTTATTCATCTATAAAATATTTAGTAGATCCTCTAAGGTATATATATCTACTACTAAAGTGAATCTTTGGTACATTGTTTTGAGGTGTGGAACTCAAACTTGATGGTGATATATTTTAAAGCACCTCCATGTTTTGTGATATGGGGATTGTGGGTAACCAAATAAAATGATTTTCGAAGACACGTCCTTGGAAGTTTCTATTGTGGTGCAAAACATTCAAATACTCTTTAAAGAATGTAGAAAAATCACAAATATACCATCGCACATAGTTATTAAGGAGCCTACAACTAATCAATATTATGCATATGGTTTCTTTGATGGGCCTTGTCAAGGAACCCCAGGTTCATGTTGAGTAGGTGTCATATTATATCTCAACCAACACCATTACTTCTTACTAAAATATGGAGTGGGAATATAAAAAAATAACAAATCTAAATATTGTGCCTATGGATTCTTCTCAGGTTTTCGTTATCAAAAGGTATAACAGAGCTTCAAATACACGGTGAAAATAAATTGCTTACAGATTGGTGTAATAATCAATGCACAATCTCAAATCCGGTTCTTGCTCCTTTACTTGAAAGAATTGTAGAATCTAGGTTGCATTTCGAACATATTTATTTTAACCATGTGTATAGAGAATAAATTATCAAGGTGGAAGCATTATCAAAGGAATCTATAGTGTTGGAGGAAGGTTCCTTATTCATACATGAACAATCCAAAAATTCTATATTTTCAGCAGTACATCAGTTTGTACTCTGAATTTTGTGTGTGTATGGTTAATTTAATGATTAGCTTGTAAAGACATGTTTCCTTCGAGGTTTCTATTTTGATTCATTTTGAGTCTGAAGACTATAATGAACAAACATGAACTACTAAAAAATAAGGGATCAGAACATAACAACAAGGTTTAGCAATGCATATTTTGATTTCTTGATGAAATAGCAAATATAAGTTTCTTTTCTTGGAATATATATATATATATATATATATATATATATATATATATACTCCTAGAAAAACACTTTAACTATATACAGGTTTCATTATCCATACTCTTGAAAAAAAAAACTTCATTTGGATATCTTTATGTTTGAAATAAAAAAATTATATGAAAATTGAAAATATCTTTAGATGTGTTTCAACAATAATAGTGTTATTTCCTTCAAAAATAGGTATATATGTATGAGACTTATCAACAATCTCATGGGGATACCCTTCTATTGTAGTGAAACTCAATGATGCACAATCCATTGGAACAAATAGTGATGAAACTAGGTGTGATTGACTCGGAACAACACTCAGAAAAATAATTCTCAGACAAGTAATTATTAAAGGATAACTCAGAGAACTAGGAGATTTTGGAGAATTAGGACAAGATTAAACAAAAGGAAAAATAGCAAGAACTTTCTTACAAGAAACTATAAATCTAACCTAGTAGATAAGCTTCTCAAGTTTATCCAAAGTTAGAGTAATGGCTTCATTAGTGTCCAATATCATAGTTTTCCTTACACAATCCAGAGCTACAAAAGTGGAGTCCCCTTGTGAGAAATAAAACAAAATCACATAAACCAATGCTCATCTTAGTAAATTTAGTTGTTATACATATTATAAAGCCTAGTTAAGCTCCCTACCAACAAGGCCAAAATGTTATCACCCATAAGTATCCATCTTGCAAAGATAGATCATGGAATCCAAACAACTATAGAAAATAAGCCATCACCACCTTGCTTACTTCCTCTCACTTCGAAGTTAGTGCATGTTAACCACAGGGTGGTATCCCTAAGTGATTTGAGGGATCAATTGCAAATCAACTAACTATTAGTAGTACCTTAAATAAAATAAAATAAAGTGTTGTTCTACATAAAAGTTTACAATTCAATAAAGAAGACAACAAGAAGAAATCCACTAAAATGCAAAAAAATGCAAATATTTACTAAGGAAAACTAGGCATGCAAACCAATGCAAATTTATGCTAAAATCAACTTATTGTTGTGCAAAAAACAAACAAATATAACAAGTAGTAATCATTGTTTTAATTGTTGGAAATAGTAATGCAATGTTATTTTTGTATTTTTTATATTTGTTATGCATGCAAATTGAGGAGGAGGTATAAATCTTGTATCTTTCTACAATAAGTTACAAAAATAGGAAACTTAAGGTACTTTATTTTTTGACAGAAAATCTAAGGACAATAAATAAAATTAACTAATATGTATGCTCAATATTATGCCTAAGGATGCATGAAAATCAAGTAGAACCAAATAAGTGTCTTTTTAATGAATAAATAACCTTATAGATCAACCGGTGCCTTATATGGAGCTAAATATGAATGAAAAAAATGAGTAGGGTAAAAAAAATTATTTAATTCCTACTACCGAGTTTCCTATTACGCATGCAATAAAAGAGAGAGTATATCAAATATAGAAATTCTTACACAACAAACACATGTACTAGTCACCAAGAAAGTAGTTTATAGATATTTATGACCCTAGGTTGTAGAAGAAAAAATTTCTTGATTGGTAGGAACACACCAAACACTCTCCAACATCTTGGGGAAGTCAATATTCTTCAACATGTCCACATCGCATGGGACAGAAGAAACCATGATCATGAATGTAAAGAAGTTCAACCAACACTTGTACTCTATGCTAGCTCTCAATCACACACTTTCTAGAAGAAAATATGAAGCAATGAGAAAAATACAAAGCATTGATCTACCCCCTTCACTATGTGCAATGATATATAACAATGAGAGAAGTGTAAGAATAGAGAAAGATAAAAATAAAGTGTCATTCCTCCCAAAATTCTCCAAGGGAATCTCTATATGAAGTTTTCCATCTCTGAGAGGGAAAATAACTCATGCATATAACAAATAAAACTCCATGAAAGCACCCTCACTCGAGAATAGATATCTTCCTGCAAGGACCAAAACAACACACCAATAACAACCTCCTATAAAGTACACCCCTTCTCCAAGATATCTTTTGTCTTTGAATTAAATATTCCTCCATCAAAATATGTCCAAATTGAATTTTCCATCAAAACAAATTTGCTAGAATACTAAAAACAATCAAGGTAAAAGAGTGAAATCCTAAGGGAGGAAACTTCCAAGAATAATATCTCCATGCTTAGCATAGGTGTAAGATATTTGCAAAGCGTATTTTTGTCTTAATTGAAATGGCAGCTAGGTACTATAAGTAGAAATATGTAGGGTGTCATAAATATGGGGAAAACCTCCTTTAAGTAAGGAGCACCCTCCCTACACTAGAAATGGAAAGTGTTAGGACCATTCACATAAATGGGAAGGATCCTCAAGGAAATAACATCAATCCTAAATAGAAAATTTCATCAAAGTCAACCACAAGTATAATTAACAAGGTTTACTCAAGTAGGGTGAGTTGGTATAGAATAAGAATAGAAAGAAGAATGGTCACAAGAAGGTGTGAGGAGGCTTCCTAGAGTAGTGTGCCCTTGGTAAAAGTCATAGGAAAATATAGCAAGTAAACCTTATATGGGACCCCACCAATCACCCTCTAGAAGCTACAAAGATGGATTTGGACCCTGAAAATTTAAACACCTTGGAATGGCTTGAAATTTAACATTGTTTTTGTATGCCATATTGAGTATCCAACAAAATAAACACCCTGCTAAAACATCCCACTAAAAATAAACCAAATTTTCATGGTCTTGGATTGAGCTGAAATTACCATGAACAATTATCAATATTGGGTCCTCAAAAATGCGATCCTCCTATAATTTTGACCAAATTTCTAAAACATCTTCCAAAAACAGAAATTTCTAAAAATAGAAATTCCTATATATATGACTTTCAAGAAATGCAAAGACATGAATTTGGCCATACCCATTAGGAGTCTTCAACATCCCATACTTTCTCTAAATTTTGCAATTAATCTATAAGTATGGTGATGCAGCCCCCTATTCTCCTATAGGGTTGCACGACCTCCCGGTCTTGGATCTCCGATTCTAGATTCGAGTGACTCTATAAAACCTTAATGGTTTTCTTCTGTGACTAAACACAGACCCTTTCGGCTTCTTGTTGCAGGTTTTAATGGCACCCGCAACCCTCCCTTTCTCTCTCCTATGAAAGCTCAGAGTGTCGGGCGTTAGCTCCTTTTTTTATATAATCCCCCTCTTGATGTGACCTCAATGATGACCACACGATTGTGGGCGCAGCTACAAGAGGTTTGAAGTCAAACTACTTTTGGACCCGCAATCCTCCACATGGCCTCCTGACGAAACCACAGTTTGGATTGCATCTCGCCCTCGATATTTTAAACTCTGTGCAACTCTTGGTCTCACAATGCTACATGATCGTCGATATCTCGATCTTGACAATAATATCTGAATTGAATGTTCATATCTGCGCCTTTCAAATCTATGGACTAGATCTAACCCTCCTTCAATCAATGGTTGTGATCTCCTTCACAACTCCGAACTTCAAGGTTGTTAAATCTCAAACCCAACTTTCTTCCATACTCAAATCTTCCTGAACTCACGATCTGCTGACACATGTCCTACTCAATCAACGGTTCTTCTCCCACTTCGGATGTTTGATCTTTTGACTCAGATCACGGGTCCCTTGACCCTCTTCTCGATCAATGGTCGAGATCTCCTTCGGGTCTCCGGACTTCTGAGATCTCAAATATCAAACTTCTTTTTCCCAATGGTTTTTACACAGAGTCTATGATCCACTGACGCGTGTCCTCCTGATATAGCGATTGAGGATTTCTTTGGGCCTTTACCCGGAACTCATAGATGTGTTCTACGTCTCCTTTGAATCCAACAGCTATGAACCACTTCGGGACATTACCCGACGTTCATGGATTCACGCCACATCTCCCTTAATTATCGCGACCCAGATTCTACTTTAGGTCTTCAAGTCTTCGCACTTCGGCAATATCATATCTCAAACTGAAAACTCACTTCAACTTTCTCGGAGCTCACGATATGTTGACAAGTTTCCACTTATAGATCGATGGCTCTCAGCCCTTTGGCTCTTCAGGCTTTGGGTGTTTCAAAACTTCAACCTTCACCTTCCTCTGGATCTTTCGACCTATTGACACGTGTCCTCTTGGATCCAATGATCCAGATTCTCTCTGACCCTTCATATCTCCATGCTTAGGAAATATCAAAGTTCAAACTCGCCTCCTCTCAGACTCACGGTATCTGATGGCTCAGATTTACTTGGGTGATTCGACGCTTGGATTTTTCCCAGAACAATCTGACGGTTCATATATGTTCCTGTTGATCAGGCGACTGAGATTCTATTTCAGATCTCTAGCTCTTCAGGCTCCAGAAATCTCAATTCTCAACTCTTGTGAGTTTTCTCTCTCCTCGGTGTATGAAGCACTAAGGATCATGCACTTCACTTTGATCAAACGGCTATTGATATTTTTCACAGTGATCCAATGACCACTGTCGCTCCTCCTCCTAAGCTTCTGATTTCTCCCGACTTGGAATATTTCTTTGTCTTCAAAGGTTTTGAAACTTTACTCCTCCTTACAAGTCTGACTATCGGCTCTCTCTGACACTTTATAGAAAGTGTTATCCCTTTTGAGCTTCGTCCTTAAAAGGATTTCGATTCCCCATGCACACCTTGTGTTCTTGGGATTTCGATAACTCGGATAGAAGGATTTCTTGAAAATAAATTATTCTCGCCCACCTGGCGTTACTCTGGTTTGGGTTCTTTGACGCTTGGTCATTTTACAACGTTGTGCACACATTGCACCTATTCTAAGTTTCCTTTTTTCTCTCTGAACTTCTCTGAGTCACTTTGAGACTTAGTCGACACACTCCTTGCATTCGAGATGCAAACCTTGGATACGAGTGTCATAACAGAAACAATTGAAACTCATCCATATTCATCACAACTTCATACTAACACTTCTCGAACAATCACACATGAATGAAAATGGAATAAATCACACACAAAATATAAAATTCATTCATCCATACATCGAATGAACACAGTCCAAGGATTTGGGAAAATTATGTCTATTCTATTCCTTCATGAAAACAAATTACATAATGTTTCTTCTACTCTACTCTGTTTTACTGATGTATCGGATCTATGTATCATTCTTTCTACTCTGTCTATTCTATTACAATGCAACAATGAAAAACTATATAAGGACTGGCTCCACAAGCTCCCTCGTCCTGTCTGCAACCTATCCTATCAAACTCTTAGAAGTTACCTACTCTTGTCCTATTACAATAAATAACATTTATTGCCAGATAAGAGTCAACACTCAATATCTGCAATCCCTTACAGTCCTTCACGACTTTACAAACAAGTTACATTTTTTAAATGTTGTTTACAAAATATCTCAACAACCTGATTTAATTCTAAGTTAATTTATGATTTGAAACTCTGTCATTGTTGAGATGTCGTTCCTTTTCCTCCACTCTTGCGTTTTGACTTTGAAGGCGATGCTCCTACATCGTACTCCTCTGGTTAAAATTTTCATGGACTCATGTCCATGAGCTCATGCATTGTCTTTCCATGCTTCAAAATATCAGGTTTTATAACCCAACTTGCATCTTCCATTGGATGATCTTTCCACTTCACTAAGTATTCAGGGTATGTATTTCTCCTAGTCTTCTTTCCATCTCTTTGTTCAATGATTTTCTCCATCTGAGGTTTTTCTGTTGTGGGAAATTTTTCTTCCCACCGAACTTCTTTCTTATCATTTGATTCTCCTACCTCATCTCTCCTGTAAGGATACAGGTCTGCAACATTGAATATCAATGATATCCCAACATTGTCTGGAAACTCAATTTCATAAGCATTGGCTGCAAATTTTCTAAGAATCATGCATGGTCCTATCTTCTTCATCTTCAATTTGTTATATGTTCCCCTTGGAAACCTTTATTTTCTCAAATGAGCTAAAATTTCATCTCCAACATTGAATTGAACTTCTCTCCTCTTTTGATCAACTCTGCTCTTGTATTTCTGACTGTTGTTCTGTAGTTGTTCTCTAACTCTTTCACGGAGTTTCTGCATTTCTGTTGCAAAATCCTCTGCTCCAACACTTCTAAACTCATCTTGATTCGGATCTCTCAACTCTATAATCCCTCTTGGTTGTACATCATACACAATTTCAAATGGAATTTTCCCTGTGCTCCTGTTCACTGAATTGTTGAATGCAAATTCTTCTTGTGCCAGAATCTGATCCCATTGACGACCTTGCTCAGTGACTAAACTTCTTAACAAGTTTCCTAGAATCTTGTTTACTATTTCAGTCTATCCATCTGTCTGAGGGTGATATTCTTAACTAAAGGACAAGTTTGTCCCTAGCCTCTTCCATAGAGTCCTCCAAAAGTGTCCTACAAATTTGGTGTCCCTGTCTGAGGCTATGCTCCTCGACAATCCATGTAGTCTCACCACTTCTCTAAAAAACAAATTATCTATGTGTGTACCATTGTTTGTCTTCTGGCATGGTATGAAATGTGCCATTTTTTTAAATATGTCCACCACAACAAATATGGAATCGCTCCATTTTTTAGTTCTAGGTAATCCCAAAAGAAAATCCATATTGATTTTATCCCACGACCTTTCTGGAATTGGCAATCGTTGATAAAAATCAGTGTTCTATTATCTTCCTTTTGCATATTGAAAAATTCGGCATTTGTTCACAAATTTTTTCATCTCTACTCTCATTCTCGGCCAATAGTACAAATTACTCAGTTGTGCAAATGTCTTATCGTGACCAAAATGTCCAGCTAAACCTTCATTGTGTTTCTCTTTCAGCAGGTTATCTCTCATTGAACATTTCGGTATGCATAATTGGCTTCCCTTGAACAATAATCCATCCTGGATCAAATATTTAGTCCACGGGCTTCTGTCTCCCAATAAAGGATTCTTGCATGCCTCATAAGCTTCCTTAAAATCTATGTCTTATGTATACATCTCTTTGAGGTGTTGAAACCCTAAGGTCTCCACTTGGAATTCTTGTACAACCAAAATCCTCATTCTCAAAGAATCTGTGACTTTGTTAGCAGTTCCAACAATATGTTTAATGACAAAAGTAAAATTATGCATAAATTCTAACCATTTAGCATGTTTATGATTCAACTTTTCTTACCTAGTAATAAACTACAAATCTTGGTTATCGCTATACAAGACAAATTCTTTGGGAATTAGATAGTGTCTCCACTTCTTCAAAGCTTTAATCACTGCATTAAATTATTTTTCATATGTGGAATACTTCTTCTTGGCATTATTTAGCTTCTCACTGAAATAAGAAACTGGCCTATTATCCTGACTCAAGATTACTCCAATAGCTAATCCACTTGCATCACATCTCACCTGAAATGTTTTTCCAAAATCTAGCAAGACCAGAATTGGTTGTTCTATGATTTTCCTCTTCAACACCTTGAAACCTTTTTCAGCTTCCTCTGTCCAACTGAAGGACTTGTGTTTCTTCTTCACAGTGTCCAACATGGGTGCACATATACCACTGAAATTTCTGATAAACTTTCTATAAAATCTTGCTAACCCATGAAAAAATCTTACCTCAAATATGTTGCTCGATGATGGCCATTCTTTGATTTCTCTTAACTTTTCTAGATCCATCTTCAATTCATTTGAAGAGATCACGAAACCCAAATATATGAGTTCCTTCTTCATAAAAGAACTTTTCTTCAGATTTATCAACAAATTCTCTTGTTGCAACTTTTCCATCACTGATGTCAAATGTATTAAGTGTTCTCCCTTTGTATTACTGAATATTAGTAATTCATCCAGATATACTATGACAAATTTCCCTATGAATTCTTTCAACACTTCATTCATCAATCTCGTAAATGTTCTTGGTGCATTTTTCAACCCAAATGGCATGACCAACCATTCAAACAATATTTCATTTGTCTTGAATGTTGTTTTCCATTCATCTCCCTCTCTCATTCTTATTTGATGATATCCACTCTTCAAGTCTGTCTTGGAAAAATAGATTTCTCCACTCAAACAATCCATCAAATCATCCATCCTCAGTAAAGGAAATATGTACCTAATGGTTATCTTGTTGATGGCTTGGGAATCTGTACACATTCTCCATCCTCCATCCTTCTTTGGACTTAACACAATTGGTACTGCGGATGGTCTTAGGCTTTCCCTGACTAAAACGTTATCCAACAACTCTTGGACTTGATTTTTGACTTCCTCATTCTCTCTAGGTGTCAACCTATAAGCTGCTTTGTTTTGTAAACTAACTCTTGGAATAAGGTCAATATGATGGCTTATACTCCTGATGGGTGGCAATGAGTGAGGTAACTCATCCACTACTATGTCAGCAAAGTTTTCTAACAATTCCTGGATTTCTATAGGAAAATCTTCCACAGAAGTACTTGTGAATATAACTCTAGACTTCCTCACTACAACAAACGACATTTCTTTTTCCTTCTTGACTTCTTTCAAGAGTTCCTTCGCACTCATGAGAATTATACTTGAACTAGCTTCCCTCTTTTTCTCTTTGTCTTCTATTGGTAACAACATATGTGTCCTACCATTCTTTTCTAGGGTATAAGTGTCCTTTATCCCATCATGAATAAATTTTATGTCAAACTGTCACTGCCTCCCCAACAAAATATGGAAGACATCCTACATCACATAATATTTCATTCCTATAACCTCCTATTTTAAATTCAACTTGGCATTGTGGACTTACCATTACTTGATGTCCTTTCTGCAACCATGATACCTTGTATGGGTTTGGATGTGCAGTTGTCTTCAGCTTCAGTTTCTCCACCATCTCCGTGGATATTAAATTGTCAGTGTTCCCACTGTCTATGATCACCTTACAAACTTTGTCTTTCGCCTTGCAAGCAGTTCTGAACAGACTTGTTCGTTGAACTAGTTCCTCCATCTCCTTATCCGGTTTAAGAAGAATCTTCCTCATCATGAGGTTATTTCCTCCTTTTGTTGCTTCTTCTTCCACATGCTTATGTGCTTCAACAATGTGTGCTTCACCTCCTCCTTCGTTCTTTCTCTTGGGACATTCCCAAGACTTGTGCCCTTGCTTTCCATAGGTATAGCATCTAACTATGCCTCCTATGGCTCTTCCTCTTCCTCTGGAAAATGAACTTCTCCCACCATGTTGTCCTTCCTTATAACTTCCACCTTTCTCATGATGACTATGTTGTTTGTCAGCTTCATGCTTCTGCTTCTGGAACTTCTCTCTGGCAGTTCCCTTACCTCTGCTTGATTTTCCTCCTCTTTTTTGTTGGCTTTGTTTCCTGGCCAATTTTTCTTCAGCTTTCAAGGCTTCTTGATAAGAATCATCGACTGTACTAACCGACATCATGTTGATCTCCTCTTGTACTTCATATCTCATCCCATTGATATATCTGGTTGTCTTTTCATCCTCATTTTCTTTCTATCCAACCCTGATGTTCAATCTGTAAAAATTTTCATTGTAATCCTTCACCTATAAGATTTTATGTCTCAAGTTTTGCAATATCCTAAACAGATTGATTTGATAGTCCTTTGGGATAAATTTTTCCTTCAACTTGGCTACCATCCTATCTCAGATTTTAATTTTCTGCTTACCATTGTTCCCGTGTTCAGCTTGCAGTTCATCCTACCATAGCCCTGCATGACCTTTCAGTCTTGTCACTGCATGCTTCACCATCTTATATTCTTTGATATCTTCGTAATGTAATTATTTGACCATAGCACATACCCAATCTAGCAATTCTTCAACTTCTAAATTTCCTTCATATATTGGTACCTCTATTCTTTCTATGGCTCCTATCTTCGAAACAACGTTTATCAAGCAATCTTGTGCAGCATCCTCTACTACATTTTCTTTGACTTATTCTTCTTCGCTCTCAGCTTCACCGATATCTCTAGTGTCTGGCTCTCTCCTCTATGTTGTTTCCATGGCGTCCAGTCTCATTCAGAATCACCTAATTTATTCTTCCATTTATGCATTCGCTCGACGCCTTCTGGGTGGCATGTTTTCACTGCATCACCTACAAACAGAAATCAAATTATTGATACCACAATTGATATCAATTTGTCTCATTTCTCCTTTGTCTGTTTTAATATTACCTCTGATACCAGCTGATGCAACCCCCTACTCTCTTGTAGGGATGTGCGACCTCCCGGTCTTGGATCTTTGATTCTAAAGTCGAGTGACTCTCTGAAACCTTAATGGTTTCCTTACATGACTAAACACAGGCCCTTTCATCTTCTTTTTGCAGGTTTTAATGGCACCCATAACCCTCCCTTTCTCTCTCCTACGAAAGCTCTGAGTGCCGGGCGTTAGCTCCTTTTTTCTGATAAGCCCCCTCTTGATGTGACCTCGGCGATGACCACATGATTATGGGTGCAACTACAAGCGGTTTGAATTCAAACTACTTTTCGGCCCACAATCCTCCTCAAGCCTCCACGTGTCCTCCTGACGAAACCACGGTTTGGATTGCGGCCCGCCCTCGATATTTTAAACTCCACGCAAATCCTATTCCTGCAATTATATGGAATTGTCGATCTCACGATCTTGACGATAACTTCTGAATCGATGGTTCACATATGAGCCTTTCGAATCTATGGACTAGATCTACCCCTCCTTCAATCAACGACTGTGATATCCTTCGCAACTCCATACTTTGAGGTTTTGAAATCTCAAATTCAACTTTCTTCCATACTCAAATATTCTGGAACTCACAATCTGCTAACACCAGTCCTACTCGATCAATGGTTCTGCTCCCACTTCGGATGTTTGATCTTTTGAATTAGATCAATGGTCCTGCAACCCTCTTCTCGATCGATGGTCGAGATCTCCTCTAGGTCTTTGGACTTCTGAGATCTCAAATCTCAAACTTATTTTACCCAATGGTTTTTACCCAAAGTCTGTGATCCACTGACGTGTGTCCTCCTGATCTAACAATCAAGGATTTATTTGGGTCTTTACCCAGAACTCACAAATGTGCACCACATCTCCTCTAAATCGAATGTTTATGAACCACTTCAAGACCTTACCCGAAGTTTACAGATTCATAACACGTCTCTCTTAAATATCACGACCCAGATATTACTTTGGGTCTTTCGGTCTTCGCACTTCGGCAATCTCAGATATCAAACTAAAAACTCACTTCAACTCTCCCAGAGATCACGATCTGCTTACAAGTGTCCACTTATAGATCAACGTCTCTTGTCTCTTTGGGCTTCTAGTGTTTCAACACTTCGACCTTCACCTTCCTCTGGATCTTCCGACCTGTCGACATGTTTCCTCTTGGATCCATCGGTCCATATTCGCTCTAGCCCTTTGGATCTTCGCGCTTCGTAAATCTCAAAGTTCAAACTCACCTCCTCCTGGAATCACAGTATCTGACGGCTCAGATTTACTTGGGTGATCTGACGCATGTAGTTTGCCCCGAACAATCTGACGGTTCAAATTTGTTCCTGTTGATCAGGCGGTTGAGATTCTATTTTGGATCTCCGGCTCTTCGAGCTCCAAAAATCTTAGTTCTCCACTCTTGTGAGTTTTCTGTCTCCTCAGTGTGTGAATCACTAAGGCTTGTGCACTTCACTCTGATCAAACGATTGTTGATATTTTGCATAGTGATCCAACGGCCACTGACGCTCCTCCTCCTTAGCTTCTGAGTTCTCCCAACTTGGAATATTTCTCCATCTTCAAATGTTTCGAACCTTTACTCCTCCTTATGAGTCTGACTATTGGCTCTCTCTGACACTTTATGGAAAGTGTTATCCCTTCTAAGCTTCATCCTTAAAAGGATTTTGATTCCCCACACACACCTTGCATTCTCGGGATTTCGATAACTCAGATCGAAGGATTTCTTGAAAAGAAATTATTCTCGCCCACCTGGCATTACTCTGGTTCAGGTTCTTCGATGCTTGGTTGTTTCACGATGATGTGCACACCTTTCACCCGGTCGAAGTTTCCTTTTTTCTCTCCGAACCTCTCTGAGTCACTCTGAGACTCAGTCGATGCACTCCTCATGTTCAAGATACACACCTTGCATACGAGTGTCAGAAGAGAAACAATTGAAACTCATCCATATTCATTAGAACTTCATACTAACACTTCTCAAACAATCACAAATGAACGAAAAAGGGAATAAATCACACACACAGAATATAACATTCATTCATCCATACATCGGATGAACACGGTCCAATGATTTGGGACAATTATGTCTTTTCTATTCCTTCATGAAAACAAATTACATAATGTTTCTTCTACTCTACTTTGCTCTACTGATCTATCGGATCTCTATATCATTCTTTCTACTCTATCTGTTCTATTACAATGCAACAATGAAAAACTATCTAAGGACTGGCTCCATGAGCTCCCTCGTCATGTCTGCAGCCTATCCTATCAAACTCTTAGCGGTTACCTACTCTTTTCCTATTACAAAAACTAACATTTATTGCTAGATACGAATCAACACTCAATATCTGCAATCCTTTATAGTCCTTCATGAATTTACAAACAAGTTACATTTTAAAAATGTTTTTTACAACGTATCTCAACAACCCGATTTAACTCTGAGTTAATTTATGATTTGAAACTTTGTCATTGTTGATATGTCATTCCTTTGCCTCCACGCTTGCGTTTTGACTTTGAAGGCAATGATCCTACATCATATGGGGAACCTACTACCACTAAAACCTGACCTACTACATGTGATGTGCCTTTAGAAGACCTGTATATAAGCTACCTACTCAAAAACATGCTCAACTATCCTAACTATTCTAGTATTCAAGTTTGACTGTAAGCTTATTAATAACCCAGTTTCACATCTTATTTCGAGTCATTTCAATGCTAAATAGAATACCAAGATACTTGGTGATTTCCCCCCTTTGAACCCATTTCCATTCGGAAGGAATCCACCCTGGGTGATCGTCTAATCCAATAAGTATCATAGAGGTTTTCTCCTCTTGTATTATCTCTTTAGAAGATTTACAAAAGGTGTTCATAAGCATAGTGGGAGTTGATTAAATATTACTGGAGAAAACCAGTAAATTTACCTTGGTAAACTACTTTTTATAATAGATAACCCAAGGAATCAGATGTGAGAACATATAAATAAGGGGCTATAGGGTATCCTTGTATCATTGATCTGCTAAGAGGAATAAGATAAGTAAGGGATCTATTAACACACACAATAACCAAAGCATTGGAAAAGAGAATATTGACATAATATATTAACTTTGACCCAAATCATAGCCACTCAAGCATGTGGAGAATGAATTTCCAGTCCAACTTGTCATAGGCCTTGTAATAGTCCAACTTTAGACACATTCCTTTAAAAACTCCAAACATTAAACGATGGAAATAACTCAAAAAATTATCTTCCTAGTAGTATTTCAAATACAAAAATCTTCCACCACATAAATATAAGTCTAGATATTGATGTAAACACTGGTAACTTTCAGTTTGATGATATGACAGATAATTTTTTCGAGCATGATCGATTTGGAAGCCTAATTTTGTCTAATGAATATGAGCCTGAAAATTGGAAACCTAATCATGATCTCCTTGCTAACAAATATAACCATAAGGTATCATAGTTCTATAATCAACCTTGTTCTAAATATGATAAATACTCTTAGGAACCTACCATTTGGATGACATTTGCTTCCCAGAAGAAAGTGATAAGATGCCTAAAGTTCCCAATGATGGATCTAATCAACTTTGAGTTTCCCCCAAAGATAGTTTGCTAAAGACTGGTTCACACTTCTCATTAACTAATTCAATACATATTGATATCCTTTTATACAAGAAGGATGTTAAAGAAAGTGTTTTTTATCTTAAGATTGTTTCGGTGGAAGCTCTAATGTTTTGCAACCCCATCATAACCCAAAAACTCACTCCCTTTGAACTAAGTTGTCCTCTAGTTTATGATGGTTATCTCAAGTCTTGCAATAAAGAGAGGAGATTATCTAACCATGTTATTCTAATTGAGATAGATAGCCATACTACTTAGCCTCCATCTTGTACCAAAGGAGGAAAATTGTATCGTTGCGTAAAGGAGGAAAATCGTATCATTGAAGCACTTTCTGGGTTTTCATTATCAGCATTCAAGGATCTTTAGGATGGATGGACAGTACATGATCCATGATCTGAAACAATGCCTAGAAAAAAGGAGGCATAGTACAACAACACTACTTATGGAAAAAAATTCAGTTCATTTGGCCTTATTCTAGGAGACCCCTAGCAGTAGATGCATGAACTAACACTTCATCAATCCCTACAGGAAGCCAAGGTTTCTTTCACTCAATATAAATGGACTTGTATCTACCATTAATGGATGTAAGGAGAGAACATGAAAATTACTAAACAAATGATATATATCAATAAATTATCACATAGCAAACCCTGCATTAATAAATAATCACATAACCATTCATAAAACATTAAACATAACTAGAAATGATGGTTATATAAACTATGTTGAAAGGAGAAATCACACTTGATCTGATGAATTGGTCGATCGTACAGTTGGAATGGTTGACCTCGCATGTTTCTCTTCAGTTGTATGACCCTTTGTTAGTCTTGAGCTTCCCTCAATCGACGAAGAAAGATCTTAAAGTACCTTCCAAAATCATTCAACCTCAATAAATATCTAAAAAATCAATACAAGTCATATTTGTAGCACATTATTTACTCTAGGATGCATTTTACGAGAGGGTCAGAACATACCTAAATGAGCTCCTCTTGGTCTCGAGAATAATTTTTTGGAGCTATGCGTCTAATATTTGATCAAATTGCCTCCCTTGATTTGAAGTAGCAGCAACGAAGTCAACATTGACTTTGTTGTTTCTTTGTTGGATCAAGGGAGGTTTGCTCCAAGATTAAACGGCTCCAATAAATTATTCTCTACTGAACAGGGCCAACCATGAATAATCTTTTATGGCCTCCCCCCCCCTACTCACATCACTCTCAATTCCCTAACACCAAACATATAAATCTATTGAAATATTTATAGCAAAAAAAAACTTATATACATACCAATATTCATAATTGTTTACAATGAAATAAAATGTTTCCTTGATCCATTTGGAGTGAGCTCAATTCTTTTAAGAGCAAAGTAACAACTATTCCATATCATAAACTGCACTAAAGCACTTTACATCTAAAAACTAGAGAATGGTAATTGATGTGAAAAGACGCTTTATTCTATTCCATCATATGCCTTGGTTGGAGTATTAAAATGTACCTGTAAACATCATAGAACTCATCCCACTTTGGTATATAAGTGAAAACATGTTATTTTTCCAATATTTAATCATAAACTCACTCAAAATACTAAAATTAATGCTTTGGAAAATAATAGCTCTAAACTCATATATAATCATGAAAATGGTCTTAATGTAAGGTTGCGGGAAAGTAGAATATGCTGAAAAAGTAAAGTAAAAGGTTGGTAAACGAATGGCATTTTGGCGACCCAACAAGTAAAAAAAAGTGTTTCATAGAAAATAGATTTTATATTAAATAGTTATTAAAATATTCATGTACATCATCATTTAGTACTTTTAGTCGGCCTCTTCTTCTTAGCTCTATAGTTCCTAATCATTTCATCAATATCTACGTCTTCATTCTCTGGGGGCTCTTCAAAATATGATTGTGATTTCGTCCTCTCACACAGAGCATGCCTAGTCGCGGGGTACTCACGGGGTAATGGAGGCCACTGTGATGAGGCATCACCTACAAAAGAAAAAAATACAAAATTTAGATGGTCATTTTTTAAATACCAATGAACTAGTTCAGTAATATTAAAAAAAACACATGCAGTGTCATTATTTACCCAGTGCACTGGTCGACACCATTAGAATGGTTTCCCCCGCATGCTCCTCTTCAACTGTATGACCCTCAAGTACAACATTATATTGCATTGAGACCACAAAATTTATAAGGACAATTGTAAATGTATAAGAAAAAAAAAATAGAAGTACAAAATGTATAACTGCGAAATTATTAAGTATATGATTAAAATACAACCATATTACCGTCATGTGGCAGCTTGATCGTAGCACCATCATGGGGATGCACCCCCATGGAATATTGTGACTGCATGGGAAAACCGTCTTCTGGTTGCAAACTGCTATCAACACATTGCTCTCCAATACTAGTGCGTTTGTTGACAGTGTTTCTCCCCTGATTAAAACAAAGTTGTAAATATTAATAATATACAACATGATTGTATTATATTAATAATATACAACATGATTGTATTATATTAATAATAAAGGTTAATGTGGACTGAATTTTATTTACCTTATCCTGCAAATTGGTTCTTGGTAACTGCCCCAATCTTTTTCGGTGTTCAACTACACCTTTATAGTTGTACTTGTAACCAAGATGGAGGTCTTCCTCTGTGGTTTTAGTACCAAAATCGTCACCCTGCATTGCATAAGAGTATGTATTTTTAATGTCATTCGTTGCAATTACCTAAAAGTTTTAAGGCGATACAAATAAGATATTTAGGTACTTACAATTCGTGACTGCAACTTCAAGCAGTCACCCTGGCCTAGCCTATGCTGGCCACATTTGGAAAGCCTTGATTTTTTTTCCTTTAACGTGCCATTCAACCTATCATCAAAAGTTTCAAGTATGTTAATATATACCACAATTTTATTTACATCTAAAAAAATTTGAAGGTATTGAATTGAAATTGTAATTTACCTTTTGGGATCAGAGGGTGTTTTTCCTTCATCTGTCAATTTCTTCTCTTTTGCGTCCTCAATGAGGGCCTTCCAATCCCTCTCTGGAATCATTAGAGGATGCTCATACCTATCGTTTTGTTTCAATGTCTTCCTATATTTTTCTTGCATATATTTTAAATATTGGCCAAATGCAGTGGTGGCCAAGGTCTTATTAAATGTATATACACCAAAAAGGCTTTCGAGATAATCCATCAATTATTTTTTAAGGTTGGAATTATGAGAATTCCACCTCTCCCATATGGTGGGCCCAAAAATAAAAAACATATTATTCTCCAAGGACCTATAAAAATCGTTATTCCCTACACACAAAATTATTATATCATTATTAATTTAAAAATAATAATTTAGATGATTTATATGTGTCTACATAGAGAACATGAAACAATTAAAATTTTAAAAATTACCTAGGAATTTAACTTTCTTTAATGGAAGCCCTTCTTCGTTGACCATAAATTTTCCCTTAAGGGTCCCTGTGTTGGTCACACGTATTTCTTCAGGAAAATCAACCATATAGTTGGTCAAATCACCGGCCTCATCTATGTCACCACCTCCAGAGCCTACCTATATGGTCGCTTCCTCGGTGTGCATGTCGTGGCTCCCACCTAATGGTGTGGAAGGTGGAGATCTGAATAGTTGTGTCCTTTAAGATATATGAGGACATGCGTCGAGACACTATGGCGTCTATGCAGTGTCACTACTACCGACACCATGCATGTTGGTGTCAATAGGATCCAAAAATCTCTATATAAGAAAGAAAACATTTTTTCGTTTAGATAATGTAAAAGTTAAAAATCAATCTTTCATAATTGATCTTATGACATAAAAATAAAACCACTTGAAATTATGGTTATTACCTTATATGTCTTAATCCTTTTCATAAATTATTTTATCCTTTCTTTGACCTCGAGAGTTTGATCTAGAATATCTAACAAGTGAGCTAGTTCCTTGGTTGTTTTATTGATTTTTTTTCTAATTAAAACCATAGGGTCAGGGGATTCATACAAATCCATTTCGTTGATCAAATCATCATCAACATCATGTTCCTCCGACTACATATTCAACAAAATAAATGATAAGTTTGTTATGTAAACAAATAAAATAACTAATTGCCACAGAAATAAAATGCACATTAAGTGCAATTTGAAAATTTTTGTTCGTTTACCTGTTCTGGGGCACTTTTGATTTACCACGATCATCCTACCACATTACAGTAAAATTAGAACTGTGATCATTAACATCTGTATCTATTTGATTCAAATTTTAATCAATCAATAACTCTTCCCCTGCAGTTATTGATTTTATTGCACGTACGAATACACAGTTTCCTTCACGCCCCTCAAATATGCAATTGGGTTGCTTATTTGTGGTCGCGGGTCATGTATTGTTTATAAACCCTACAATATGTCCTGTTTATTTTGGCTTTCCGTCAATATAGATAGTTGTTCCTTTATTTTTATCATTGTCTTTTAGTTGTATATCATTTGCAACCAAGCCATATCTTCACATACTTTTTGTATATTAGACTATTCGTATCCAATATTTGTAGATATAACAGGGTCCGACATACTCCATCAATTCATTTAATTCGTAGTAATAGACCTTTATTCCATCCATGGAAAATATCCCCAAACCATGTACTGACGATGGAGCAATCTGGTATATCCTTTCGTTTACACAAAAATCAGTGTTTATTTCAGGAAGATCCTTGGGTACCCATCATTTCACTATATGTTTGTACCTCAAGGGCACCTTGATGTCATCTATGCTCTCATGATCATAAGAAAATGATCCCCTTTTCTCAAGAAAAAAATCCATGTGTCTATGTAATTTTATTTTGATCTTCTCACCTCTAGTTGATCTCCGCCTATTAGACCTACTAGATGTCTCACTTTTCTTTATTCTATCTGAACTTCCCTCACTCAATGAAGATATATCTGACAAATACATGTTTTCTTGTACATCCTATAACACCATTAATGACAGAAATAGTTAGTCACTCAAGATGTAACACTAGTTCATTACTAGTATCATGTTGGTATCACAGTAAGCTCATAATGATTACCATAGTGTTACTCATTCACAATTGTATTATGCTATATTACTATTGGTATACTATCTAGGCATTATAGGGGAATGTTTGGAATCAAATGACACATGCCAACAAGGGGCAGTAATAGGACACGATGCTAGTTGGAATACCCTGGAACTGATGCCATTAGACACATACTCAATCCTAACGCCAACTAAGGAGAACAAACAACACACGCTAATTAATCTAGGACTCAAGCATGCAAACAAACCAACTTTGTACTACGACTAGACCATCTTTATTTGAAATGCTTCATGTAACATATTTCATTGTGATCTTGGTCTCTCTTGGAAGTACTTTCATTGACAATGCTAATGCTCTTTTCTCCTTTAGTCGACCAACCTACTTTAGTGGATTCCTAATGAAGATGGAAGAGGGTAATTCAATCCCAAAAAACTTGTTGAAATTGAAAAGGAATCCATGGTCAGTTGTTAACAATTGTTAGAGATGTAGATAAGATAAGATAATGTTATTAATGCCCAACAAATGACCACAAAAGTAGGTCAATGGGACTAAAAGATACATCCAATGTCAATACAATGTGGGAGCATAAAACTCCTAGATAATGTTGAAATCTAGAAAGCGAAATAAAATCCACCTAAGGACTCAGAATCTAGATGTCCAAGAAGAAACCTAGTTGTCTTTTCAATAAGATGCACCAAGAAAAAATTCCTTATCTAAAGAGGATTGAACAAAAGAGGACATACAACCAATTTAAAACTAAACTCTTAGGATAACTAAAAACTCTATCTGTCAAAATTCCAATCCTTTAAGCTATCAAATATGTGCCCATATACAAAAAAAAGTATCAAGGAACCATGCAAAAGAGATCCACCCACAATTAATGGTGTAGGGTAGCTTGTTGATCTCATGATGTGAGGGAATATTTTTACTCCCAAATACTCTATATCCTATGCAAATGGATCTAAATGTTGTACAATGAGATCTTCTAAATATCATATCCACAATTGATATTGATTTGTGAATGGAGGCAGAAAGGTAGGTTTTGTGGCTTGAATAATTATGTTTTGAATTGAAGGCTAATATTGCATTGGATTGTGATGACCCATATATAGATAGTAAGGCCCCTATTTATTCTAATCTATTCATCCTTGTAGTATATGTCTACATAAACATGTACTTAATCCAAAATACCTTGATATATTTAGGGGTCGCAATCAATGAAATGAAAAGGAGACAATCCTCAATTAAATTTGAGAGAATTATTAAGACGCACACCCACTATACTTTGGTTGATAGACATGTCTATTGTCATCCTTGAAGGAATATTATAAGATGTGATCATCTCAATAGGCTCCCAGGAATATCTAGTAGAATTTATCATGTTGTAACCCGAGGATAAACTCATTAGTGGAAATCCCATCATCATTGGAAGACCATGGGCTACAATAGATACTTACATTGGTTATGGAATATGGGACATGAAAATTTCTTAAGGATTGTCCCAAAATAGACTCTCTCTCTATCCTCCTAATAAGAATTTCATTGAAACTAAAATACCATTGTGGGTAGGACAAGTTGATGACAAATAAGTATTTGGAACTAGTATCTAGTCTATTATCACTCTTGACAATTATTTATCATTGAAATAAATACATAAGGACACATTCCTTTCAAAGTGTATGCAAAATTTGTATCCCAACACTATACAAATTCAGGAATACCTTGACAAAGAGGATATAAATACCAACCAAACACATAAAAGAAAAAATTATGCATGATGGAAAGACTTATCTTGCTAATTTTATTTGTTGGAAATATCTAATAATTCCGTTGTAATAAAGATCTTATAGTGGGGAAGCTAGTTGTATGAGGAAAAGAATCAAATGAGGTTATACCTATTCATTTCTTTGTTGTTTTTATTTCTGGGTTTGAAGCATTGTTTCATATCATTTCAATGAAAGGTTTAATTGTGCCTTTGAACTTGGGATAAGATCACTCTTTGTTGCCTAGCATGTGCATAAGTAGAGAACCTTTATAAGGGCCTCCATTTTGTTAATTTCCATAAATTTAATCAAGCATTGATGGTGAGGTCTGGCATGTTGTAACAACACTTTTCACCACTCCCATTAATCTATTTTCAACCCTCATGATTCATTTATTGACTCCATTTTCCCACGCACTAGTCTCAATCCATCACTTTATTTTTTTATGCTACAACTATTGTATTACTGAGAGTTATTTTCAAGGGAAAAAAAGGTATCTTAGACTACTCCCAAAATTTTCCAAATGATATAGGGATGGAATGAATATTGTAGCTCGATGAGTGACAAAGGGACCCAAAATATGTATTGGCTATAGGTTGAGTATTCACTATGGGACAGACAGGTGTGATGATAGGAACCTCTGGAACTACAACCATAGTGGTTGAAGCTGTCAAAGGAGTATCGTTGACTATAGTGGGTATGAGAGTTGAAGGACTCCCAATATATTTCTGACTTGATTCAGTACTCATTCTCGTACGATAACAAGTCTGGAAAGTGGAGGTGTATGTACCATGTATGATAACTTTACGCCTTTTAGAAGGAAAAGAATCAAAATATGGTGATAATTGTAATAAGCGGCGAGACCTGCGGGGAAGTTGGTCTAGCTCCACGATGACTCAAGACTCATGATATAAAAAAAAAAGTCCTAAGGCTGACTAGTAATCAAAGAGAACACCAAAGTAAAATAAACAAAAGGCCAATATGCACACAAATAGGGTAAATTGGTTGAAAGGGGCCTCCCTCTCTAAAGTAGGTATGCCTCACCCAAGAGGGGCCTGAGACTCCTCTTCTAAATATCAGAGATAACATAATCAATTATAAGGGCCCTCGTGGTCTTAAAAACCAGTTGGTAAGATCCCCCCGGAGAGGTAATCCTCCATAAAGGTTGTTTTTTGTCAGACCCTTATCTGATCCAGGGTACCTGCAGAATAACCCCTGCAAGAAACCTAAGTCAAGCAACTAAGAAAATATGATATAACCGATGCACAAACAAACAGTCATAAGTTAGATCCACAGTATGGGTAGGGTAACAAAACCCGAAACCTTGAAAGCATCGCCTCTCACATAAGTAAAGGTACTAGCAAGATCCCCATATACGAATAGATCCCTAGAAATGTATTTGACGCTAAGAAGGTATCAGGGGGATATCCGTTCAACCAACCTCACGCGACCTTGTTCTTAACTCCAGTGTAAGTGGAGCCTCCTGATATTACTAATTATACAATGGATTTCTACACTCCCTTATTCAGACACATATGTTGATTTAATATCCTTGGAGAAGTTTACTCACAAAATCCTATTCCAAGGCTCTAAATCCTAAGCTAGTTTGTGCACCCTAGAAAATAAAATCGTTACTAATCAATTTTAAATTATAAGCATTACTTTTAGTGGTCTTTCTTACTCAAAAAGGTGTGGTCGTGAAACTAATGATGTTATGACTCAGCAAGTAAAACAAATTAATATGAACATAATGCAAAGTCATAACTTCAATTCCCAATAAATGATATGCTTTTCAAAATGCAATTTTCAATTTAGTTTTGCAATTCTAAATAAGATGCAATATTTCTTTGCATGTACTAAGATAAATGATAAAGACCATCATGAGGTGAATATGTTAGCATGGGGATGGAAAAGGAACCATCATTTTCTTATGGATATGGTGAACCATACATTCATGTTAGAATTTATCCATTGGTGAACCATAAACCTACACTGACAGATCCATAATATCTAGAGGACATAATCAAAAGATTATACATACCTAAATGGTGATTTTTAAATTTAGCAATTGAACATGTAACAAAAAAATTGAGGTGGTGCTCAACATCATTCCTCATACATGGCAAATAAAAATGTTGTTGTAAATTTGCAACTATATTTGATGTGACAAAATTCCCAACCAACTTCAAGAAATGAGATTACCAAATCAACAAATCCCTAGGTTCACTTGCAAGTGAGCACATCCTATCAAGTCAATACAAAAGATCTTTATTCATATGAAAATCAACTGAATTGATAATAAGACTTGTGTAGGTAGTGTGGCATCCTTATTGAATGGTTTCATAAACTTTCACAAAATTTATGTGTGTATTGTAGAACTCTTGCTAGTATTCTATATCACACATTTTTGTGTTAAGAACCACTGTGAATGTTATTGGTGGTCGACTCAAATAGTAGTCTACATTTTTATCTCTTCAATGTAAATGTTTGATAACCAATTGGAATTGATATATGAAATTCCATTTCATATGTGGTGTGTTCTCAATTTTTCTCTAGGGTTGTAGGGGCTTATGGTTAGATTGAATAACAATTTATTTTCCCTATACATAGTGTTTCCACTAGTGAACTACTTAAACAATGGAGCACATCTCTCTATCATAACTTCAAAAGTTTTGGATTGCGTCATTGAATGTCTCTAAGTAAAAAACAATGGAATGACATTGTTGTGTCATAAAAATACCTATCCCATAGTCATAAGCATCATCTTCTATATCAAAAGGATGAGCAACATATAATAGTGTAAGCATAGGTGTAGTGCATAGCTTCAACATCTTCACTTCTTCAAAAACATGTTGTTGCACCTTGGTCTAGATGATTAAGCCTTGTTTCCTCAAATTCCCTCTTAAGATTAACACCGTAGGTTTGAACTAGTGAAGGAAAGAGAGGTGAGAGGAAACAATTATTATGAGGGAGGGTGAAATTTGGAAATGCTAGCCTACAACTAGTGAGGGCATTAGAGGTGAAATTATCATGAGGTGACATGAATGAAGACATGAAGTGATGATTTTAAAAGGAACCATCAAAGGCATTGATGATGGTGAGGTGATATTATCAATATTTTGAAAAGGAACCATTGAAGGCACTAATATTAATTGTAAGGTGACAGTAGTGAGGGCATGTGCCATTGATTCTAGCTGAAAGGCACCATTGAAGGCATGAGGTGAATATGTTATCATGGGGATGGAAAATAAACCATCATTTTATTATGTATATGGTGAACCATACATTCATGTTATAATTTATCCATTGGTGAACCATAAACCTATACTGACAGATCCATAATATCTAGAGGACATAATCAAAAGATTATACATACCTAAATGGTGATTTTTCAATTTAGCAATCAAACATGCAACAAAAAAATTGAGGTGGTTCTCAACATCATGCCTCATACATGGAGAATTAAAATGTTGTTGTAAACTTGCAACTATATTTTATGTGACAAAATGCCCAACCAACTTCAGTAAATGAGATTTCCTGTTAAGCCCTAATACTGGCTCATTACCCCTTAATTGGGGCATATTAGATTAGTAATGTTATTTTATTTATGTCAGATTTAGGCCATTAGTTGTAATTTAGATTAGTAATGTTATTTTATTTATGTCGGCT
>JZKD02S0109040.1:877747-903976 GCA_000966675.3 Picea glauca | reverse complement strand
ATAATGGGGCTAGGTGCAAGTCCTATGAAAATTTGCAAAATAGATTACCCCAACTCATGGCGGCCTCCTAGGCAAAGGGTAGTTTCCATAGCATGGTATGGAGTTTATATATTCCTTCAAAGATAAAAAAAAAAATAGTGTAGTGGTTGGTTGCTTGTGTTGACTAAAAGAATTTAGTGAGAAATATTGGTGGTTAGTACTCATGACTTTTGGTATTGCTAATGCTAGTGTGAATGCATATCTAGCCAAGGTCAATTTCCTTTAGGGTTGGCCCAATCTCTCTATTACTACATACATAAAGATTTTATTAATCCTTGGTGTCATGAATTTCTATAGAAAAGTCATTCAACATTTCTCTCACAACGTTCAACCATTTCATCAACTCTCCAATCAAAATAATTTATCATGGAATGTCGTAACACCTAAGGGAATTCAAAAATTAAAGGATTCCCTTTGTGTCTCTATGCCTTGGCAACCTCCTAGAAAAATTTGCAAGGTCCTAGGAAAAATTGCAAAATAGGTTACCCCAACTCATGGCGGCTTCCTAGGAAAAGGATGGTTGGTTGGTTGCTTGGGTTGACTAAAATCATTTAGTGAGAAACATTGGTGGTTAGTACTCATGACTTTTGGTATTGTTAATGTTTTAACTACATTGAGTAAGAAGAACACCTAGAAACCACAACACAATCCTTCTCTAGGAGTTCCTTAGCATCAGAGTTGGATAAGGACACCATTAGGAGGTTTTTTGCAGTAAGGACGGGTAGAGAGGCCTTAACCATGGTTGAGGAAGAAAAACAAGTACCTTAGGATCTTGTTGAATATTTTTAGGCTTGAGATCCTTGAATAAGTCCTTAAACCAACACATCACTCATTTGTAAGGCTTCCTTGAAGGCCTCCAAGTAGGATACAAGTGCCATGAGTAGGTTTTGTTCCCTAGAAATGGGTATTAACACCTAAAAATGGTTAACGGGGGAGTAAAGGGCTTAATCCATAATTGAACCTTCTCAAGCTCGCGTGCCATGAAAAACACCTAGAAACCATGACATGAGATCTCACTTCAATTTCTTTGGACTAATATTTGGAAATGAGTGCCATTTATATGTTTTTCATACTACATATGGGTCTTGGGGCCTTGACCATGGTTGTGGTAGGGAAACAAGCCTCAATCCCTTCACCATGGTCAAGGGAGGGAAACAACAACTCAAACCCAAAACATATCATATCTAGATAAAGCACCATGAACAATTCCTCAGGTCACCACACAAGACCATGGATGGGTCATGTTGTTCCTGAGTTTATACTTTAAGGTTCTAAAGTATATCATCAAGGAATCCGAAAAGGTAGAGATATTTAATGGGTAAAAAGATCAGTTTAATGGAAAGCGAGATCAAAGTTGGTTCCTTAACTGTCTTTGTCTAGATTCCCATTTTTCTTGGATGCTAATATCCCTTTCAATCACGGCCCATGAACGTTCAATTTCTACCCCTGTATTTGTTGTTTGTAAGATGGTATTGAATAGGTTTAATGCAATGCTTTTCTGATCTGATAGACCGGGTTCTATATTAGGTTGTCTGGTAACTTGAACTGTCATGAAAGCTAAGGGTTTCCTTTTTGTAAGTCAAAATTATTTTTAAGGGTCGCAAATTTCTTGTTTGAATTAATGAAGATAAAACTTCCAAACTATGAATCAATAGTATAACAGAAATAAAGGTTGTTTCTAGTATCTGATTCAAATTTAAAGGAGACGGTGCATGGAATGAAGAAAGAAAAAGAAACATATAGTTGTATAACAAAAGTGAGGCATCAATTAAATAGGAATCTCATTTTATGCTAATATAAGAAAGAGAGATGATAACTTTGAAGAAGTATACAATTTCAAAGTTCTAAATGTTCATGGGTCTTATATCCGTTGATATCTCAGGCTTGGCAAGATCTGGAATCTTCAATCTATATTGTATTAATTCTAGCAAAATGAAATTTTCTCTTTACAATCCCATCCAGAAAAAGCCTCGTCTTAGTATTGAAAAGTTATATTTATACAAAACTACCAATCTTAAGACGGTTGGTGATTTCCTAATTCCTAGTGACTAACTATTTGTTAAAAAAATAGATCAGAAACCGTTTGCATGATCTTCTCCATTTTTTTGTTTTCTTCGAAGTAAATATCTTCCAAATGATACTTTTACATTGTTGATGACTCTCCTTCTTTTGATCCAATATATTCAATGCATCTCTCCAGGGACTGTGTAAAATTTCTCGGGGGTTCTGGAAGGTCTTTTGCTTCGAACAAATAAACCTTTCTCTGTATCTTGGAAAGACGGTCTTCAACTCCTTTATCTGCAAACTTTGTCGGCTGCAGTTTTAAGTTGGGCTCAACTAACAACCTGTCTATTAGGGTGACATCCATTTCTCTTAGTTGTGAAATTTCTATATGAATTTCACTCAAATTTTCTCTAAAATTTAATTGATGTCTTACAATATTAATCTGTCCCAGAAGTCCTGTACAATTGCCTTTTCCAATGTTTAACGAACTTTTGTCTAAGAGATCAAAAAATTATTTGCAATCATCTCTGATTTCATTGACTATTCTTTTGTTTTCAATTATGTTGGTTTCCCATATCTTGAGCATGATGTCGCCTGTGATTTGCTCTGTGGCTGCTATTTTCGTAGTTTTGGATGTCTCTTCACTTGTTGAATATATGATTTCCTTTTGGAGAGTAACCCTTGCTGCTTTGGCTTCTTTTTCCTTCAGGATAATATTATCAAAGGCATTATCTTCTTCTTGAAAGTAACTCTGAATAATATCTATCTTGGAAATCAATTTCTGTTGTTCAACCTCTATTTTTGAATGCACTTCTAATGATTGGGCCTGGAAAGCTTTCAGATCTATGACCTAACCTTCCATCAAATTTAACCTAGCCTGTAACTGTTCTGCATGCTCCTTTTATTGAGCAACCTATACATGAATTGCTTGTATCTTCTGGTTCATTCCGTACAGGCTTGATTTGAGTAATTGAATTTCTAGCCTTTCGGTAGCCCTGGTCTGCTCCAAGATTTTACACACCTCTTCTCTAATGTTCTCCTTATCATTCTTTAACTGATCTTGTAATTGATCTATCATGTTATTACTCTTCTTTATCCTCATTCTCATGTTTCCCACGGTAAAAAAAATTGATGTTTCCATGGCTCCAATGGAACCTCCTATCTCTATAGTGAAATCCTCCTCCTCCAAATTTTGTCCATCTATCAAGACTTTATGTCTTTTTAACATAATCCCATCCTTCATATGCATCTCTTGTTTCAGGAAAGCCTTCCTTTTTCTGCTGAAAAAATAATCAGAAGGAGGAATCTCATCTATGGGGATAGAGGTGAGGTCATCAACAAATAGATCTCTTGTCCGTGGGAATCCAAAAGCAGACTGTAAGGGGGTTGAGGAAGCTATGGGACTTCCTAGCTCTATAGATCCTTTCCCTCCTATTTCCTTAGGCGTATTGACATCAACACCAGGTGATGAAGGGGGAGTAAGCTTACTAGACTTGGGAGGTCTCCTGGACCTTTTCTCTACTTCGGTCTCTGATTTCTTTGTCTGTAAGGTCTCTTTGTTTTGTGGGGGGATTTTCGTATCCTATGGGACTTTTTCGGGATTTCCCTTCTTCTGTGCTTCCTGTTCGAAGCTTGGGGGAACACTTTCTTGCTCCTGGGGAAGGGTGATTTCTTCTCCTTGCAGTACTTGGGCCAGACCACTCCGTCTATGCTTCTGAAAGGTCTTAAAGATAGCTTGCAGGTCGAACGACAGTGTCTGTACTCGTTCTAACACCTATTTATAAGTCTTAGTCCCTTTGAACATGGCATCCCAAGGGGACTCCTCATGTTCATATGCTTTTATATTGCAGTGTATCAAGTGTTTGTTCACTAGTTGATAAGGGTCATGCCTTTTGTACTCAATACTTAACAATTTGACTTCTTCGAGTGCTTTTGCTTCCATCTTGGAATGGCCCAAGTTTTGTAATGAAAATTTCCTGATGTGCACAGGGAAGATTGGCCAGGACTTCTTTTGATCCACCTTTAGCTCTATTTTGATACCGCCTTTCACTATTTGGTGTGTTACTTCCCTACATACCATTCTATCCGGGAGGAATTTCGGAAGTACGTGAGGGGAGATTGAGCACCCATAAACCCTGATGTAGGAGAAGATTTCTTCAATGAACCAGCCTTCTATTGGTTTGATGTTTTTTGAAACTGTTTTAGAAATGCGAGGAGGGTCACAGCTGAAAAATATTTTATGCATTGGTATTACCATGAAATGACAAATTTTGTAAAATGAATTTTTTGCATTTTCTTCCCACGGCTTAGAGTGATACTCGTGAATGGGTTTGAGGAAGGTTATGCTCCAATTCCAATACATCAAGGGGAATGGAGTCATAAAAAAAATTGCGTCCATGATGTATGCCGACATGTAAAAGGCCATTGGTTGACCTCGAGATCTTGTAACTTTGTAATCTGAAACCTCTTTGGCTATGTTATCGGATAAAATCTTTTCCCAGTTGAAACTATATCCTTTTGATGCTTCCTCTAAAAAGGGCACCCATTCTGCAGGGAAATGACAGGGATTATTTTTTCCGAAGAGTCTTCACAGCATCATGGCTACATAAACCATGTACTCATTCAAAGAAGCTGTGGCATAAATTCTGTGGGTGTCGGCCCTAAATTTTGAAGGATATCTCCACCAGCCTTTGATTAAATCAGGGTAAGTTTGTTCTGCCTCAGTGCATTCCTTTCTCTGAAATTCAGCTATAAATTCGGCATTGTAAATGAATTTAGGATTGGGTGAGAATTTGTACATAACCTAGATATGTTCATGTCTGAATGAGTCAATAACGACCACTTGATCATTTAAAATGCTTCTCATTGGAATATCAATCTTCTCTAAATCCCAACTGATCATGTTGTTGTACGCCATGAGTCGTGGGCGTGCTGCAATCTTGTGAAGTTCTGATTTTGCTATGTCCCGAAGGTGATTCTAGGAATCATTAGGGGAATTTTTTATCTCATAGTCCATATTTTCATAGATTTGTCTCTAGGATTTGATCGAGTCGATAGTATGTGGCGTGGTGTCGAATATGACATCTCCCTCTGGGCTGGAAATCTCAGTTGTATATTCACTCTTCTTGGGTCCCTTCTTTGGTGCCATAGCTTTCGTATTGGAACGAAAACCTGTCATAGAAGAGATGTGAATAAGCTCGGCTGGATGCAACTTACTCGTGATAGAAAGAACAAGAATAAGGTTCAAAACATAGACCTTTAAATTTCCTTAACTCATTTTATGTTGAAAGTATTGATGCAGCTGCCAAGAATTTAATACCTTTAATGCAAAGAATATTTCTAAGATACGCATTTGTGTCACATAAATCACCAGCTATCCATTATTAATATGGCCATATTTTGACGATTCTAAAATCAAAATTCGAAAGATCTCGCTCAACGGAACCCGAAAAATGAAAATACCTAAGAAGTTTATTACCATTAAATATGTTTTTAAAACTAAGTTAGTTCATTTTAAACATTGATTTTGAGTCGAGATTTCGTGTTTTGGGTTTTCGGGGATCTTTCTGACATGAGGTATGTCACCACTAAACCCCGAATCCCTAAATCGCGATGGGATTAGTTTAGGCCTTAGCTTTGGTATTGATTCGGGACTTTGCGTTTTGGGGTTTTGGGGATCTCACTTACACAAGGTATGTCACCACTAAACCCCGAATCTCGAAATCGTGATGGGATTAGTTTAGGCCTTAGCTTTGGTATCGAGTCGAGACTTCGCGTTTCGGGGTTTCCGAGATCTCGCTTACACGAGGTATGTCACCACTAAACCTTGAATCCCGAAATCACAATGAGATTAGTTTAGGCCTTAACTTTGGTATTAGTAATTTGATTAATCAGGATCAAGAACTAACTTCCATTTTTTTCGGGAAATCGGGGATCGGAATTTCGCGATTCGAAATATATTGAAAACGTATTGTTCTGAGTGAACCCAAATCTCGAAAGGTTAAAAGATTGTTAATTAACTCCTTTAGGGTTTTAATTTATCGTGATTAAAAGTACTTTACAGAACATGCGTCGAGACTTTAAAAACACTTGATCTTTCTTCCTTTTATTATTAAAAAAATAAAGCCATTTCGGGATTTCGGTACCGGGATTTTTGGACTGATAGCGAGGATTATGCCTTATGAAAAGTCAAATTCTGGAAAAGAAAAGTTTTATTCTTAGAGACAAAAACTTTAAGATTTGGTTTCAACGTAGGCTCTAATTGGGGACCTCGTCTCCTTATGGGACGAGGAGAAGGGGCAGACTTAGTGCCTTTATTGGGTAAATGGGGTCAGTAATTCCAGTCTATGAGACATAGTTGTGAAAACCCAACCAGGAGGATAAATATTTCAACCTTAACTTCGGAAAACTTTCAATATTAAAACGTTTGACAATCTCGAGATAGGCTCACATGGATTTCCCTTTCTAAAACTGACCTCATACCTGTGCAAGATAATCGAAACAAGATTAGTCGTTCTACTAGTTTTTATTTGATCGTATTCACATCAAGAGACTCTTAGAGTGTAATATGGAATCCCATAATATTAGAGTGTAATATGGCTGAAAGAAGAGAATTACCAGAGCATCTTGCAATTCGTGTATAACAGCCTTGTCCGGTTTGTAGACATTGCTTCATTTCCAACGGGCCTGTTCAATACCCCGGTGAAGTTATCAGATTTTCCACATTGAATTTCCTTTCACCACTTCATTATTTTAGCATTTAAATGTTGAGATGAGGGAAATCATATAATGAATTTCCTTTCATCATCTCTTTAGATTAGATGGGGGAAATTGATAATGAATTTCCTTTCACCATATCTTTATATACACTTTTGTTATGAAGTGGGGGCAATCAATAAGTATGTAACATACTCAAGGAAAATATACTTCTTAAAAAAATTTACAGCAAAGGTTTGTCAACTTATTTAAATAGCTCTGGATTAATCTTCTTTTGACCCTCAGACACTTTAACTTTATGGAGAATCTCAGGGAAAACTTATTAATATTTCTTAGGGACTTCCCTTGACCGAAAACGATCATTTTATTTCTGCTAGAAAGACTAAAAAGGTTAGGATTAGCCCAGACATACTTTCGATTCAGCCAAATTTTAGGAGAAACATAGAATTTTACCTATCCTCGCTTTGAAAGTTAGTTTGAATGTTTCCAAAATTAAGATAGGACTTTTTCCTTTTTTCTTTCTCTTTTTTTTTTTTTTTTAGAGACTAATGGGAAAAAATTCAGGGCTGAGTGAAGAGTAATCTTGATAGTGATCGAAGGGAAAAGGTGAGAGAACCTCGAAAACTTAGGAGTGCTAACAAGTATTACTTACAGTTTTTTTTTTTTTTTTTTTTTTTTTTTTTTTTTTTTTTTTTTTTTTTTTTTTTTTTTTAACTATCGTGAAATTTTGCATCTCATTCATTGGTACCTCTTAGGACATTTTTAACTTAGGTTCCCAGGTCAGAGTTCATACCTTAGTAGTTTGTTGTATTTACATCCAAAATACTGTTTACTTATTACCTTTTTGGTAAGTATTTATCATGATTTTTCATGCAAATTACCCTTGTAGTATAGTTGATCTCTTGAGTCCTTGACAATTTTCTAGCGAATAAAATGAACTGATAACTGTCAAACACTCATACCAATTTTGTGAACTACTAGATTTGAATTGTTTTGTATTTGCATTTTCTGAAAAAATTTAAATTAATTTTATTTTTTTTTGAATCTTCAATCAAACTTACCGAAACCAATGTAACTATAAAGAAAACATGAAAACAAACCAGTATGTACAATGAAAGTTCAAAAACATATTACTGCATGTAGTGTTTAAGGTATCGCCCATTTACAAGGGTGCTCAGAGTGTCTCCATTGATATTTTCTAATGAAAAAACATTTTCTCCTTTTGAGGCCGAGACTCTATAGGGGCCAGACCAGATCGAATCGAACTTGTCATGTTTGCTAGTCTCTTCTCTTCTGGATTCCCATTTTAGTACCAGATCTCCAGGGAGGAAATCTCTATCCTTAGCCTTTGGATCGAATAAAGCCTTCATCTTATCCTGATATCTCTACAACTTTTTATTTAGTTCTACTCTATTTTTTTGAACTTCGACCAGCTAGTTTGCGCTCCTGGTAATGTCATTAGGTTCTTCGTTTGAATCTTGCCAAATTTTCATTATTGGTAGAGCAATATTGATTGGTAAAATAACATCAGTGCCATATACCATCTGAAAAGGGGACATTCCAATTTCCCTTTTGGTACTTATCCCGTTGGCCCATAGATCATATTTCAAATGGATATGCCACGTTTTCTTGTTCTCAGTCAATATTTTTTTGATCACGGTTGTCATACTTTTGTTAGATGACTCAGCTAAACCGTTGACCTGCAGATAATAAGTTGTAGAGTGTCCTAATACGATGTTGAATTTTTGGCAAAATCTTATTATAGCCATCGATTTAAACGCTTGTGCATTATCGGTGACTATCTTTCGGGGACAACTGAATCTAGATAAAATATTTTCTTCTAGAAAATTGATTACAACTTTGTCATTTGTGTTTCTCATGGGAATAGATTCCACCCACTTAGTAAAATAGTATGTTGCAGTTAGAATCCACTTGTATTGAGCACTAGAATGTGAGTGAATCTCTCCGATGAAATCAAGACCCCATTGCTGAAAAGGAGCTTCGATTTTAATTGGAATTAGAGGTAAAGTTGGGACTTTATGTTTACCTGTAAACAACTGACAGGGAATACAAGTTCGAACTTTGGTGTTTACATCTGTGAATAGTTTGGGCCAGTAATATCCAGCTCTTAATATTTTATAAGCTGTGGCTTTCCAAGCATGGTGTCCTCCACACACTCTCTCATGGAACTCATCTATAACCTTTTCAGTTTTGGCCTCGACTAAACAGCTCAGCAAGAAACCCAGGGGATCCTTCCAATATAATTTTCCATCTATAATACAATATTTTATAGCATGTAGCTTCAGTGTACTGGCTTTAGATGGGGTTAGTTCACTGGGACATTGAAGATTCAATAGGTAAGAAACAATATCATGGTACCAGATTGAAGAAGAAAACATGTCTTCTATCTCAACCATAGGTGTAGAAAAATCGAGTTCATTTATCTCTAGGAAATCCTCGTCTTCTTGCAGTTGATTTATTCTGAGTGCCTGCAAGTTTGATTCGGCTAACAATTTAGCCAGACCTTGGCCTTTAATGAGTTTTGTTGGTTTGACTTCACGATCGAACTCCTGAATCTTAGCTATCCATCTACCTCTTCTCCCATCACTATCCAGTTGAACCAGTATGTCTTTGACAGAGCTTGTAGGAACATAGGCTATGATCTTCAAATGTAATACGTACGTTCTAAAGGCCTTGAGAGCCTTTACCATTGCGTAAGATTATTTTTCTAGTATATTATATTTCAACTCATCATCTCTCATACTTTTACTGAAAAAAGCAATGGGTTGTTAGAAGCCTTCTTCATTTTTCTGTAACAATACAATTGTGATAGTGTGTTCAGAAGCAAAGGAAAAAATCAGAAATTCTTTTGTGTAATCAGGATTTGCCAAGACTGGCGCTTCGCTGATAAATTTTTTGATTCGTTGAAAAGATGCTTTGGCTTCACTTGTCCATTTTGTCTCACTATTATTTTTCAACATATCTATGATCAGCTTCACAATTTCGGCGAAGTTAGGGATGAATCTTCTCAAGAAATTTATTTTTCCTAAGAAAGATTGAATTTCGTTTACATTTCTAAGGATATTTATAGTATATATTGCTCCAATTATTTTGGGATTGATTTTGATTCCGTCTTTAGACACTATATGAACTAATAGCTTACCTTCTTGCATAGCGAAATGAGATTTTTTGGGATTGAGGGACAAACCAAATTTACGACATTTCTCAAAAGTTTGCTTCAGGTGCACTAGATGTTCCGCATCAAATTTTGAAAAAACAGTCAGATCATCAAGATAGATAACAACAAATTTATCTCTCTCACCCACGAAGGCGATGTCCATGGCTCACTGGAAGGTTTCCCCTGCATTCATCAAGCCGAAAGGCATTTTATTGTACATGAAGGTACCCCAAGGGGTAGTGAAAGCCATTTTTTCCTTATCATCTTGGTGTAGTGCGATCTAATTGTAACCTAAAAAACCATCAAACATCGGCATTATGTTAGCTCCAACTACTTTCTCTAAAACGTGGTCCATATTAGGCATTGTATAATTGTCATTGAGTGATGATCGGTTCAAGTTTCTAAAATCAACACACAGTTTGATTTCACCATTTTTCTTTCTTATTGGGACTAAATTAGCCACCCACTCAGAATATCTTAGTGGGACGATGATTTTGGCATCCAAGATTTTTTTGACTTCATTTTCTATTACTAGTAGCAACATAGGGTTTATCTGTCTGAGTTTCTGTTTAAAAGGCTTGACACTAGGTTTCAAAGGAATTTTATGTTCGATTATAGAAGTATCATAAGTTCTCAATTCGTCGTAAGACCAAGTGAAAACATCTTTATATTTTCTAAGCAACTCAGCATATTTACTTTTGGTTTCTGGGGATAGGTATTTGGATAGTTTCACTAGCTGAGGGTTTTCTTGGGTACCTATGTCACAGTCTTCAACCTCTTCAGGCTAAGGTTGTAAAGTGTATCTTAAAAGGATATCATCTTGATTAAATAACCTTTCCAAGGGAATCAGGCCCTTGGGGATCTGGTTATTTTTTAGAACAAGCATTCGATGATTGGTGATTTTATTGTGGAATTCTTGGGGGTCTTCCCCTTCTTGCATGATCCAAACAGGATCATTTTGGTTTTCTTGGTCGGCATGCATTTCGGCAAACTCGTCTATTGATTCCAAAAATTTGTGCAGTTGTTCATCGTCCTCAAAAACTTGCCAGTGTTGTATGTTATTGGGTATGGAAGGTCGGTGTCTCATTTGTATATGGTACTTTAGTTTGAAAGTGGTGGGAGGTTTGAATGTTGAGGTTGCTTTGGCTAACACATCAGCCTATTGGTTTTCAGTTCTTGGAATGTAGTGGACTTTGACAGAGGAGAAGAAATTTTTGATCAGATCCCAGACGCAATTCTTGTAAGACCTCAACCTAGGATGTTTGGCCTGGTACTGTCAGTTTACCTGTTTTATGATTAGCTCGACGTCACCAAATATTTCGAGGTTTTTTATTTTCATTCTCCTAGCGACTTCTAACCCTAACACTAAGGATTCATACTCACATACATTATTAGTGTGGCCCACATTCCACTGTAGTTTATAGGAAAGGGTGATTACGAATTTATTATCAGGGGCCACAAGGAGTGCCCCAGCTACAGCTCCAAAGTAGGATGAAGTGCCATCAAAAAACATCTTTCACACACCAGTGCTATATACATTTTTTTTTTTTGGTACAACTTTCATCTATACCTAAATCAATACAATTACCTAAATCTTGATATGCAATATATACAGGGTGGTTATTCGGGTTGCGCGGATCACTTACCATGAATGCCAACCTGGTTTCTCTGTACAGGCGCGTGAACTGTCCTCCAAAAACTAGAATCACAGCATATGTCATGTCAAGCTGGAAAGATCTCCCAATTTTGGCGCCCCAGGATCTGGATAATAGCATAACATATTTCAAAGGGATATCATCGACAACTACGTCCATGAGAATGATTTTCGCAGGTATTTGTGCCAGCTTTACCACCAAGTCTTTAAGCAAGCCTATACATTTAACTTTTCTTGAATCGAATGAATATAAATCTCCATAAGGCCTAGTGATTTCGAGACCCAATTTATCCATAATAGATTTAGGCATTACATTGTGGGATGCTCTAGAATTGAGCATACAGTTATGGAGTAGTTGGTTGAACAAGGTTAACGTGATATAGAAGGGGGAAACAATGTCTTTGGTGCCTTCGAAATGTGGACCAAAAACTATGTTCGGCTTGTCATCTTCTAAGTTAATGACATCATCTTGGATTTTGTCTTCTGAAAAACTAATCATCTTGGCAATTTGTTTTCTGTAGATTGGATTTTTTGCCAATTCAACAAGAGGTATGGGGATCTTGATTTTATTGATTTCATTTTCCAGATTAAAATTCCCCACAATTTTGTCGTTCTCTATGGTTTGGGCTTCCATCCCCTTCTTATCAGATTTCTTTTGTGGTGAAGGTTTTGTTTCAGTTGCAGGAGCTTTCACTTTCTTTGTTTTGACTGTGGGTTTTTTAGCTGCCTTAGTCTTGGTAGGATGAGTGTCCGTTATGTTAGTTTTTTCAGTCTGCTTTTCAGCATTTTTTGAAACTGTCTCATCTCTCTCACCCCTTGGAAAGATATTTTTCATTTGAGCAATTGCAAGGCTCATGTTTCTAGGCATTAGATTGTACTTCTAGTGAATCTCGGCCATTATACCATCTGCAATACCCTGGAAGGTCAAATATTCAGAAGTACTGTTGTTTATGTCATTTTCCAATCTATTTTCTTTATTTAAGAATTTTTCATAATCTTGTCTCGATAAATAGGGTTGTGGATCATCATCACCCAGATTGTTTATATCTTCCTCTATTTCCTCGAAATATTCTAAGTCTTCCTCTCCAATGAAGTTTTCACTCTTGAAGGGGGTTGGGATTTTTTGATCCTCATTCTTAATCTGTCTTTGTGGGGCTTGAGGATTGGGATTCCTTTTGAAATCCTTTCTGGGAAAATGGTCATTTTTTTTTTGATCTAATTCCATTTTTGAAATCTTATTAGACAGTTCTTTAATTATTCTATCCATGTCATCCATTTTGTCTCCTGAAGATCTTCCTGACCCAGAAGATCCTCCTTATTCTTTGTACCTTCTGGTTTCTTTGTTTCCAGTCTCCATTTTGGCTTTTAGCTTTCCTGAAGCCATCATGTTTGATTAAATTTCTAGGGAATCGTCTTGCATCTTGGTAAGCTCTACTAATCTCCTCTCTCTTAATAGTAGGGAGAAATCAGGGTCGAAAGCTCCAGCGAAAGTTACTTTTGCTGTAGGCTGAGAAGGTTTGACCTCAATGGGAATTTTATTATACAATTTATTAAACCTTTGGGTGAACTTGAGAACTGATTCGAAATTTTTCTTTCTAAGAGCCCTGAATTCAATCAAATAATAGAGGTGATCTTTCCTTTCTCCCCATTGTCTGATGAAATCACTTTCGAGTTCATCGTATGACCTTAAATATCCCGCTGCTAAGACTCGAAAACAAGTTCTGACATTCCCTTCGAAAGTTTGTACTAAGAGTCTGGAGTAGACATATTCATGTTCAAGTCCTAGGATATCAGCAAATTGGTCAAAGAAATTGATGTGTTCTTGTGCGGTTAAATCGCCTTCCCCTGTGAATTTTGGGAGATTTTTCATGTAATTTTCTGGAAGGTCATGTAAGGGAATTGGGAGGACAAGAGGGGCATATCTGGAAGCCACCTTAGCAAATATTATAGGGAGTGTTACTTGGCCGCCTATCGCTCCTCCTGCGGCACCACCTACAGCACCGCCTCTAGCCCCCGCACCTCCGTGCGCAGCCATTAATGGATTTGAGGCTGAAACTCGAAGTGAATGAGGAGAAAGCTCACGGAAGCTTGGTAGATTTTGGGTTGTGATTGAATGTGGTAGAAAGGTTGTGGGGAACTGATCATCAAGGCACATGAACCTGGAGAAAGAAGGCCCAAGATGAAAAGAACTTGTTTCTCCAGACTCATAAGATGAATATATCAGAGAATCAATGGGGGTCAAATCAGGATACACAAGGCATTCGTCAGAGTGCTTGGTAGTAGGAGTGTGCACTTCGAGAAGAGAGAACGTATTGATTGAAAGGGGGAGAGAGACGGATCTCTCAAGTATTCCTCTAACGTTCGACTGTGTAGAATTAGGTTGACAGATGGTAGACTTCAGTGAAATGATTTGTCTAAGGGATCTTCTTGATTTTAAAATCTTTTCCGGATCAGAAACTGGTGAGGTCTGATTGTCATCCGGGTTCTTTCTAGTGTTCTTTTAGCTAAAATCCAGTTTAATTATCATGGATTCACCAAGTGAAAGATAAAAGTAGCCTTAGAAGGTTTTTCAATCTTTGTTCACTATCAAAGAAAGAAAGTGTCAATGTCACTCTTCCCAGGGAAAATATTCGTTTCTTCATCCCCAACAACGGCGCCAAAAAGATGTTGTTCCTGAGTTTATACTTTAAGGCTCTAAAGTATACCGTCAAGGCATCTGAAAATGTAGAGATAGTTAATGGGTAAAAAGATCAGTTTAATGGAAAGTGAGATCAAAGTTGGTTCCTTAACTATCGATGTCTAGCTTCCCATTGTTCTTGGATGCTAATATCCCTTTCAATCACGGCCCATGAACATTCAAGTTCTACCCGTGTATTTGTTGTTTGTAATATGGTACTGAATAGGTTTAACGCAATGCTTGTCTGATCTAATAGACCGAGTTCTATATTAGGCTGTCTGGTAACTAGAACAGTCATGAAAGCTAAGCGTTTCCTTTTTGTAAGTCAAAATTACTTTTAAGGGTCGCAAATTTCTAGTTTGAATTAATGAAGATAAAAATTCCAAACTATGAATCAATAGTATAACAGAAATAAAGGTCGTTTCTAGTATCTGAGTCAAATTTAAAGGAGACGGTGCATGGAATGTAGAAAGAAAAATAAACATATAGTTGTATAACAAAAGTGAGCATCAATTAAAGAGGAATCTCATTTTATTCTAATAGAAGAAAGATAGATGATAACTTTGAAGAAGTATACAATTTCAGAGTTCTAAAACGTTCATAGGTCTTATATCTGTTGATAGCTCAGGCTTGACAAGATCTTGAATCTTCAATCTATATTGTATTAATTCTGGAAAAATGAAATTTTCTCTTTACAATCCCATCCAGAAAAAGCCTCATCTTAGTCTTGAAAAGTTATATTTATACAAAACTACCAATCTTAAGACGGTTGGTGATTTCCTAATTCCTAGTGACTAAATATTTGTTAAAAAATAGATCAGAAACAGTGTGCATGATCTTCTCCATTTTTCTGTTTTTTTGGAAGTAAACATCTTCCAAATGATACTTTTACTTTGTTGATGACTCTCCTTCTTTTGATCCAATATATTCAATGCATCTCTCCAGGAACTGTGTAAAATTTCTGGGGGGCTCTGGAAGGTCTTTTGCTTCGAACAAATAAACCTTTCTCTGTATCTTGGAAAGACGGTCTTCAACTCCTTTATCTACAAACTTTATCGAATGCATTTTTAAGTTGGGCTCAACTAACAACCTGTCTATTAGGGTGACATCCATTTCTCTCAGTTGTGAAATTTCTATTTGAATTTCACTGAAATTTTCTCTAAAATTTAATTGATGTCTTACAATATTAATATGTCCCAAAAGTCTTGTACAATTGCCTTTTCCAATGTTTAACGACCTTTTGTCTAAGAGATAAAAAACTTCTTCGCAGTCATCTCTGATTTCCTTGACTATTCTTTTTTTTTCAGTTATGTTGGTTTCCCATAGCTTGAGCATGATGTTGCCTCTGATTTGCTCTGTGGCTGCTATTTTTGTAGTTTTGGATGTCTCTTCATTTGTCGAATATATGATTGCCTTTTGGAGAGTAACCCTTGCTTCTTTGGCTTATTTTTCCTTCAGGATAATATTATCAAAGGCATTATCTGCTTCTTGAAAGTAAATCCGAATAATCTCTATGTTGGAAATCAATTTTTGTTGTTCAACCTATATTTTTGAATGCACTTCCAGTGACTGGGCCTGGAAAGCTTTCAGATCTATGACCTAACCTTCCATCAAATTTAACCTAGCCTGTAACTGTTCTGCATGCTCCTTTTGCTGAGAAACCTGTACCTGACTTACTTGTATCTTCTGGTTCATTTCGTCCAGGCTTGATTTGAGTAATTGAATTTCTATCCTTTCGACAGCCCTGGTCTGCTCCAAGATTTTATGCACCTCTTCTCTGATGTTCTCCTCGGCATTCGTTAACTGATATTGTAATTGAGATATCATGTTATTACTCTTATTTATTCTCATTATCATGTTTCCCACGGTAAAAAAGTTTTATGTTGCCATGACTCCCATGGAAGCTACTATCTCTATAGCGAAATCCTCCTCCAAATTTTTTCCATCTATCAAGACTTTATGTTTTTTTACCATACTCCCCTCCTTCATATGCATCTCTTGTTTCAGGAAGGCCTTCCTTTTCTGCTGAAAAAATAATCATAAGGAGGAATCACATCTATGGGGATAGAGGTGAGGTCATCAACAAATAGAGCTCATGTCTGTGGGAATCCAAAAGCGGACTGTAAGGGGGTTAAGGAAGCTATGGGACATCCTAGCTTTGTAGATCCTTTCCCTCCTATTTCCTTAGGTGTATTGACATCAACACCAGGTGATGAAGGGGGAGTAATATTAATGGACTTGGGAGGACTCCCGGACCTTTTCTCTCCTTCGGTCTCTGATTTTTTTGTCTGTAAGGTCTCTTTGTTTTGTGGGGGGATTTTCGTATCCTGTGGGACTTTTCTGGGATTTCCCTTCTTCTGTGCTTCCTGTTCGAAGCTTGGGGGAACACTTTCTTACTCCTGGGGGAGGGTGATTGCTTCTCCTTGTATTACTTKGGGTAGACCACTCTGTCTATGCTTCTGAAAGGTCTGAAAGCTAGCATGCAAGTCGAATGATAGTGTCTGTACTCATTCTAACACCTCTTTATAAGTCTTAGTCCCTTTTAACATGTCATCCCAAGGGGACTCCTCATGTTCAAATTCTTTCATATTGTAGTGTATCAAGTGTTTGTTCACTAGTTGATAAGGTTCATGCCTTTTGTACTCAATATTTAACAATTTGACTTCTTCGAGTGCTTCTGCTTCCACCTTGGAATGGCCCAAGTTTTGTAATGAAAATTTCCTGATGTGCACAGGGAAGATTGGCCAAGACTTCTTTTGAGCCGCCTTTAGCTCTATTCTGATATCGCCTTTCACTATTTGGTGTGCTACTTCCCTACATAACAGTCTATCCGGGAGGAATTTTGGAAGCACATGAGGGGGGATTGAGCACCATAAACCCTGATGTAGGAGAAGCTTTCTTCAATGAACTAGTCTGCTATTGGCTTGAGGTTTTTTGAAACTATTTAAGAAATAAGAGGAGGGTCACAACCAAAAAACATTTTATGCATTGGTATTACCACAAAATGTCAAATTTTGTAAAACAATTTTTTTTCATTTTCTTCCCACAGCTCAGAGTGATACTCGTGAATGGGTTCGAGGCAAGTTATGTTCCAACTCTAATTCATCAGAGGGAATGGAGTCATAAAACAAATTTCGTCCATGATGTATGCCCACATGTAAAAGGCCACTGGTTGACCTTAGGATCTTGCAGCTTTGTAATTTGAAACCTCTTTGGCTATGTTATTAGATAAAATCTTATCCCAGTTCAAACTATATCATTCTGATGCTTCCTCTAAAAAGGGCACCCATTTTGCGAGGAAATGACAGACATTCTTTTTTCCAAAGACTCTGGACAACATCATGGCTACATAAACCATGTACTCATTCAAAGAAGCTGTGGCATAAATTCTATGGGTGTCGGCCCTAAATTTTGATGGACATCTCCACCAACCTTTGATTAAATCAGGGTAAGTTTGGTCTGCCTCGGTGCATTCCTTTCTCTGAAATTTAGCTATAAATTCGGCATTGTAAATGAATATAGTATTGGGTGAGAGTTTGTACATAACCTGGATATGTTCAAGTCTAAATGATCCGATAATGACCGCTTGATCATATAAAATGCTTCTCATTGGAATATCAATCTTCTCTAAAGCCCAACTGATCATGTCGTTGTACGCCATGAGCCGTGGGCGTGCTGCAATCTTGTGAAGTTTTGATTCTGCTATCTCCCGAAGGTGTTTTTCGGAATCACTAGGGGAATTTTTTATCTCGTAGTCCAGATTTTCATAGATTTGTCTCCAGGATTTGATCAAGTCGATAGCATGTGGCGTAGTGTCGGATATGACATCTCCCTCTCGGCAGGAAATCTCAGTTGTATATTCACTCTTCTTGGGTCCCTTCTTTCGTGCCATAACTTTCGTATTGGAATGAAAACCTGTCACAGAAGAGAGGTGAATAATATCGGCTGGATGCGACTTACTCGTGATAGAAAGAACAAGAATAAGGTTCAAAACACAGACCTTTAATTTTCCTTTAACTCATTTTATGGTGAAAGTACTGACGCAGCTGCCAAGAATTTAATACCTTTAATGCAAAGAATATTTCTGAGATACGCATTTGTGTCACAGAAATCACCAGCTATCCGTTATTAATATGGCTATATTTCGGCGATTCTAAAATCAAAATTTGAAAGATCTCGTTCAACTTAACCTAAAAAATGAAAAAACTCAAGAAGTTTAATTACCATTAAATGTGTTTTTGAAACGAAGTTAGTTCATTTTAAACATTGATTTTGAGTCGAGATTTCACGTTTCGGGGTTTCAAGGATCTTGCTTACACGAGGTATGTTGCCACTAAACCCTGAATCCTGAAATCACAATGGGATTAGTTTAGACCTTAGCTTTGGTATTGAGTCGGGACTTCACGTTTCGGGGTTTCTGGGATCTCGCTTACACGAGGTATGTCACCACTAAACCCCGAATCCCGAAATCACGATGGGATTAGTTTAGGCCTTAGCTTTGGTATCGAGGTGGGACTTTTCTTTTCAAGGTTTAGGGGATCTCACTTACACGAGGTATGTCACCACCAAACCTCGAATCCCGAAATTGCAATGAGATTAGTTTAGGCCTTAACTTTGGTATTAGTAATTTTATTAATCAAGATCAAGAACTAACTTCCATTTTTTTCAGGAAATCGAGGATCGTGATTTCGCGATTCAAAATGTATTGAAAACGTATTGTTCTGAGTGAACCCGAATCCTGGAATATTAAAAGATTGTTAATTAACTCCTTTAGGTTTTTAATTTATCGTGATTAAAAGTACTTTACAGAATGTGTGTCGAGACTTTAAAAACACTTGAGATTTCTGCCTTTTATTATTAAAAAAATAAATCCATTTTGGGATTTCGATACCGGGCTTTTGGGACTAATAGCGAGGATTATACCTTATGAAAATCCAAATTCTGGAAAAGAAAAGTTTTAGTCTTAGAGACAAAAACTTTAAGACCTGGTTTCAACAGGTCACAAGACCTTAGTTTTCATCAAAGAATGGAAACAAGGGTCTTATAATATTGTTGAATATTTTGAAGCTCGAGAGCCTTGAACAAGTCCTCAAACCAACATAACATAACTTTGGACTTTAAGAGGGATATAGGCATCATGATTAGGTTGTGTACATTGAAAATGGGTGTAGAGGCATAAACATGGAAAGTTGGAAACAATGGCCTAAAGCCATAAATAAGCCTTCTCAAGCTCAAACACCATCGAAAACACCTAAAAACCATGACACGAGTCCTCTCTAGGGAGTCTTTGGCATCCAATTTGAATATGGGTGACATTATGAGGTCTTGTTCATCATGGATGGGTCTTAGCTGGTTCTTGACCTATGTAACATATCATTCACCTCAAAGTTGAATTTGGGAACCATGAATAAGTTAGTTTTAATTTGAACCAAGAATGGGTCTCAAGGTCTAACCAAGGTCAAGGGAGGGAAATAAGGTAATTTTTCCCTAAGTGAACATTCTTAGGCTTAACTTATATGAACAACAACTAACACCCACACAACTTCTTAGGATATAGTGTTGGACGAGTCCTTGAGCCATCACATAGGACCCTTGTAGGTTATTTTTGGACTATTTGAGGGATACAAGTACAATATAAATGGGTATCGAGGGCTTAACATGCATGTTAAGGGGGAAATAAGGGTATTAAGCCCTAACTGAACCTTCTTGATCTCAAATTTTATGGTTAGGCTGGGAGGAAAAAACTTGGACCTTATTCCCTAAACATCGCTTCTTAGGATCAATCATCATGAACAACACCTGCAAATTACCATAGCACAAGCCCTATCAGTTAAGGGGTTTTTAGCATCAGAATTGGAATATATGGACTCCATTAGGAGGTTTTGTGCACTTAGTTATATATATCGTAGGATCTTGACCATGGTCAAGGAAGGAAAACAAGTTGTGCCTCAAGATATTGTTGAATATTCTTGAGCTCAAGGGCCTTGATTAATGACTAGTGCTCGAGCCAACACATGAGTCCATTGTATGGGTTGTTTTCAAACCTATGAGTGTGTTATATGAGTTAATAATTAACATAGATGCACGTTGGAGGTAAGGGGTTACAGGGGTTAAGTTATAGAGGATAGTGGTTATGAATTATAAGGGTATAAAGGTTATACAAGTGATGGGTTATATTAGGGTTTATTGAGGTTAGGTGTGATTGAGTTATAATAGTTAAGTGTTAGGTATATTAAGATAATCCCTTAATTCATCTACCAAAACTTGATTATAGCCTAATAAATCATCAAGCAGATACATCAATACTAAGCCTGTCACCTACTATGGAAAAAGGAGAAGTCTTTTATAAAATTTCCTTTCAATGTTTTCCATTTCCATGTCTCACCTTTTTCCACATACACCTTGTACCATTTATATGTTATATCTTCTAATATTGTATTTGGGAACATATGTGGTCATAAAATCTCATCACAATGTCCAATTAGATGAGTGTATTCTCTAATATTATTCTAAAAAACAAGTGGTATTTCCCTTATTGATAAGAAATATTTGACATTATCCTTGGGGATAGCTCAATACTCCAACATACCCTCTCTCTAGAGTCATATATTTCCATCCACTATTCATAGATCTCAATGTTCAAATTATAACCCTTAGATATTAAGGACTCTTAATGCACCTCTCCTATGAAATTAGATTTAATATGCTCATCATTTTCATTTATGGCCCGATACAACTCCTTAATTCCATATTATTCTTCCCACTATTTTGACCAAGGTTTACCTTCCTCAAGGTATAGAGGTGTGATAAGTATTCTTCCATTTCCTTTGAGCTTTATCCTATCCTTCTCTATAGAGATTGTTTCTTTCATTTTTCTTCCCCAAGGTCTTCCCCAAGGTCTTCCCACAAGGTCTTCATACACCATACTTTATTCAACTAGGTTGATGATATCAAAGTTCATAATGTTTCATATTCCCATAATGCTTGATTTGACCCCTTTGTACAACCCAATAGGTTCTATAAACCTTTGGTCATATAACTTAGAAAAAATTCTAGAATTGAGCAAGTTGGGTCTCCCCATCTAAAAATTTCTAGACTTGATCGGTGCTCAAGCCAACACATGAGTCCATTGTATGGGTTGTTTGCAAGCCTATGAGTGTGTTATATGAGTTAAGAATTAACACCGATGCATGTTGGAGGTAAGGGATTACAGAGGTTAAGTTATAGAGGATAGTGGTTATGAATTATAAGGGTATAAAGGTTATACAAGTGAGGTATTATATTAGGGTTTATAGAGGTTAGGTGTGATTGTGTTATAATAGTTAGGTGTTAAAGGTTACATTAATGTTAGGAAGTAGGTTCTATAAAGAGTTAGACATTATTGGAGTTATAATAGGGTTTATGGATGATAGTGGTTCTAAGATTTAGTGATTATATGGTTAGCAGTTATAGAATTTAGAGATTAATTAAGTATTAGATGTTATAGGAGTTAGGGGTTTATAAATATTTCATAGAAAACAACAATTTTGGGGGTTTTATAAATATTCCATAGGGGTTTAATTAAGTATGTGATATAAAACAACAATTTTGGGGGGTTTATAAATATTCCATACATTCTACACGATAAAAATTATTTAATATGGAACATATGTTTTTCCCTAGCCTTGGAATAGATAGAGAGATCATATTGATAATCAACCATCATCTTACCAATAAAATCATGGTAGGAATGATCCATGGCCCTTTGAAATGTTGCACCAGTATTCATCAACTTGAATGACATTCAAACATAAGTAGGGCGCCCACATGAGGAATTGTAACAAAAACAAGGCAGGGTGCCCAAATGCAAGGCAAGGCAAGTTGGCAAGAGGGGTGCCCACAATAGGAAATGTAACAAAAACGAGGCAGAGCACCCAAACACAATTCAAGGTGAGTTGGAAAGAGGCGTTCCCACCCACATGAAAGGAATGAAAAGAGCCACACAAGGCAGCACTAGGTAAGAAGACGAGCTAGATGTCGCATAAGGAGCAATTTTGGCTTCGACTTAACTTTTTCAAGACGGCCTGGGAAAGGCTAGGCGCCCAAACGCAATGCAAGGTGAGTTTGCAAGAGGGGCACCCACATGAGGAATCATAACGAAAGAAACTGAAATAAGTCTCCATTAAAGGTGGGTGTCCTCGATAATAAGCACAAGCATAAGTGCAAGAAACATCCATAAGTGGGCATCTTCCTTCATGATCTAGGACATAAAACCATGAAACCCCTAGGCCATCAAAAGATCAACTTGTAAACCTACCTTTGTGATGAAAATCACAAGAGTAGTGAAACAATACTAGTGTAGGCCTCATGTAAAATGAGGGGTAACACTAGAAACACAAACTAGATAATTTTGAACATAATCATAATTTCATTCCTCTTTCCAATGCCAATTTCTAGTAGGTTTGATTCCTAGCTTGCAACCCCAATGGATGAACCATCAATAAATTGACTTCATCAACTCAAGTGGCTCTATTGTTTATTCTCTTGGTTAAAGTGGATTTAACCACTCTATTTGATTATTGAATTACAAAGTCAAGTTGATTTCACATAAGCTTCAATTCACCCACCACAAATGTCATGCACCGACCCTGCATAGTGAGCAGTGAATGGGGCCAACGTTGAAATTTCTTCAATATGTGTTTGTATGCATCAAAATTTGACATGGTTAGACTAGACACATGCCTTGATGGTATGGGATGGTTTCAAGACTCAAGGATGTATGATGTCCTGACATAATCTTTGAGATCGTCTACATTTGCATCAATGTTCACCATGCACCTCTCATTGTCATCATTCGTCATTCCCTTATATAGAATCATTGTCGGAACTATCTTGAAATTTGACATGGACCTTACAATACACCCATCACAAATTTCTTCCACCAAACCCGCATAGTGAGCAGTGAATGGGGCCAACGTTGAAATTTTTTCAATATGTTCTCGTATGCGTCAAAATTTGACATGGTTAGAATAGATAGTTACCTTGAAGGTATGGGAGGGTTTTGATACTTAAGGAGGGTTTTATTATTGAATTACCAAGTCGATTTGATGTCACAGAATATTCAATTCACCCACCATAAATTTCATGCACCGACCCCACATAGTGAGCAGTGAATGGGGCCACTATTGAAATTTCTTCAATATGTGCCTATATGCATCGAAATTTGACATGGTTAGAGTAGACACATGCCTTGACGGTATGGGAGGGTTTCAAGACTCAAGGATGTATGATGTCCCCACATAATCTTTGAGATCGTTCACATTTTCATCAATGTTCATCATGTTGCACCTCTCATTGTCATCATTCGCCATTCCCTTCTGTAGAATCGTTGTCAGAACTATCTTGAAATTTGACATGGAACTTCCAATACACCCATCACAAATTTCTTCCACCGAAACCAAATAATACTTAAGGATCTCATAACACCCATCATGATACTTAAGGATGTTTGATGTCCCCGCATAATACTTAAGGAGGGTTTGATTATCGAATTACCGATTCGAGTTGATTTCACAGAAGCTTCAATTCACCCACCACAAATTTCATGCACTGACCCTGCATAATGAGCAATGAATGGGTCCAATGTTGAAATTTATTCAATATGTTCTTGTATGCATTGAAATTTCACATGGTTAGACTAGACACACGCCTTGACGGTATGGGAGGGTTTCAAGACTCGAGGATGTATGATGTCCCCACATAATCTTTGAGATCGTCCACATTTGCATCAACGTTCATCATGTTGTACCTCTCATTGTCATCATTCGCCATTCCCTTCTATATAATCATTGTCGAAACTATCTTGAAATTTGACATGGAACTTCCAATACACCCATCACAAATTTCTTCCACCGAATGGGGCCAACGTTGAAATTTTTCCAATCTATTCATGTATGCGTTGAAATTTGTCATGGTGAGACTAGATAGTTTCCTTGATGGTATGGGATGGTTTCAAGACTTAAGGATGTTTGATGTCCCCACATAATATTTTAGATCGTCCATGTTTTCATCAACGTTCAATATAATGGATGTCTCATTGTCATCATTCGTTATTTCCATCTATATAATCTTTGTTTGAACTCTATTGAAATGTCATGACACTTCCAATACACCCATCACCAATGTCATCTTGCATTGACCTCGCACAGTGAGTAGTGAATGGGGCCAACGTTGAAATTTCTTCAAACTGTGCATTTATGCATCAAAATTTGACATGGTTAGACTAAACACATGCCTTGACGGTATGGGAGGGTTTCAAGACTCAAGGATGTCTGATGTCCCCGCATAATCTTTGAGGTCATCCATGTTTTCATCAAGGTTCATAATGGATGTCTCATTGTCATCATTCGTCGTTTCCATATGTATAGTCTTTGTTGGAAATCTCTTGAAATGTCATGGAACTTCCAATTCACCTACCAAAAATTCCATGCATTGACCCCACATATTGAGTAGTGAATGGGGACAACGTTGAAATTTTTTCAATATGTTCATGTATGTGTCAAAATTTGATAGGGTTAGAATAGACACATGCCTTGACAGTATGGGATGGTTTCAAGACTCAAGGATGTATGATGTCCCCACATAATATTTGAGATCATCCACATTTGCATCAACATTCATCATGAAAGTCTCATTGTCAATGCTTGACATTCCCTTCTATAGAATTGTTGTCGGAACTATCTTGAAATTTGACATGGAACTTCAAATACACCCATCACAAATTTCTTCCACCAACCCTACATAGTGAGCAGTGAATGGGGCCAATGTTGAAATGTTTTCAATCTATGTTTGTATGCATCAAAATTTGACATGGTTAGACTAGATAGTTTCCTTGAAGGTATGGAAGGGTTTCAATACTTAAGGATGTTTGATGTCCCCATATAATATTTGATGTCATCCATTTTTTCATCAACGTTAAATATAATGGATGTCTCATTGTCATCATTCTTCATTGCCATCTATAGAATATTTTTTGGAACTCTCTTGAAATGTCATGGCACTTCCTATACATCCATCACAAATGTCATATTGCGTTGACCCCACATAGTGAGAATTGAATGGGGCCAACGTTGAAATTTATTTAAATTGTGCATGTATGCATCAAAATTAGACATGGTTAGACTAGACACATGCTTTGATGGTATGGGAGGGTTTCAAGACTCAAGGATGTCTAATGTCCCCACATAATCTTTGAGATCGTCCATGTTTGCAACAACGTTGATAATGGGCATCTCATTGTCATCATTTGTTGTTTCCATCTGTAGAATATTTGTTGGAACTCTATTGAAATGTCATGGAACTTCCAATTCACCCACCATAAATGTCATACACCAACCCCGCATAGTGAGTAGTGAATGGGGCCAATGTTGAAATTTCTTCAATATGTGCCTGTATTCATCGAAATTTGACATGGTTAGATTAGACACCTGCCTTGATGGTATCGGAGGGTTTCAAGACTCAAGGATGTATGATGTCCCCACATAATCTTTGAGATCGTCCACATTTGCATCAACGTTCATCATGTTGCACTTCTCATTGTCAGCATTAATCATTCCCTTCTATAGAATCATTGTTGGAACTATCTTGAAATTTGACATGGAACTTCCCTTTTATAGAATTGTTGTCGGAACTATCTTGAAAATTGACATGGAACAGACTATCCATGTCAAATTTCAGTGCATGTCAAATGTGAACAAAGTATCCATGTCAAATTTTGATACATACACAAACATTTTGAAAACATTTCAACGTTGGCCCCATTCACAGGTCATTATTTCCCATCATGTACTCTATCCCTAGTACAATGTCTTTTAATAGTTGTTTCCTTTAAAATTCGATCAAGAAAATTAAAAAGAAACGAGGATGAGATGAGACGGTATATAGAGTGGGTTTGTGAGTGATCTTTGAGTATAAATATGAATG
>JZKD02S0109040.1:843513-877662 GCA_000966675.3 Picea glauca | reverse complement strand
ATCACTCTCAATTCCCCAATACCCAATCTATAAAGTAGAAAACAAACAAAAGCAACATAGTAATCATGCATAGAAACTTACCAAAACAAAAATGAAATAAAACTTTAAAACATGTAATTAACCCGCATAACAAATTATTTAAAGAGAATAATTCATACAAAGTAAAATATCTAGTTACGTACCTCATCGACCAATGCAACATTTATATCATCCTTCTTCTGTATCTTCTTCTTGATCATCCAACTTGACATACGTATCATCATTTGGTTCATAAAAAATGTTGAAAGGATTGATTATATCATCATCATCAACAACAACATATTTTTTTATCATATCTTCATCGATATCATCATCAAGAACTGGCGCATTGTCTCCTATGCCTGGTTCATCTTCTGCATCTTCTTCATCTGTAGACCCATATTCTTCTTGCTCTATCTCTACATCATCTTCTTCTTCAATATCATCTTCTTCATCTACAGTATACTTTACTAGCCTTCCTCTTGGATCATATCTAGTAATCATGCATAGAAACTACCAAAACAAAAATGAAATAAAACTTAAAAACATGTAATTAACCCACATAAAAAATTATTTAAAGAGAATAATTCATACAAAGTAAAATATATAGTTACGTACCTCATCAACCAATGCAACATTTGTATCATCCTTCTTCTGTATCTTCTTCTTGATCATCCAACTCGACATATGTATCATCATCTGGTTCATAAACAATGTTGAAAGGATTGAATATATCATCATCATCATCATCATCAATGTAATTTTCGATCATTTCTTCATCGATATCATCATCAAGAACTGGCGCATTGTCTCCTACTCATGGTTCATCTTCTCCGTCTTCTTCATCTGTCAACCCATATTCTTCCTGCTCTAGCTCTACATCATCTTCTTCTTCAATATCATCTTCTTCATCTACAATATACTTTACTAGCCTTCCTCTTGGATCATATCTAACAACAAATGACCAATCCCTCTTACCTAGACCCTTTGAGTAAAATACTTGTTCACATTGACTTGTAAAACCATAGAGGTCATTTGATTTTTCAAAAATTGTTGATTTAATCATCGAAAATCCATTGGCATGTTGAATAACAACTCTTTCCTCATCATGTTCATGCATTCGTAACCTATACCATTTGACATCGAACAAAACTAATTTGAAGGAATTAAAGTCACTCTCAATTATATTATTCAAAAACCCATAGTATATATTTTCATACTCTCGAGGACATTTGTCACTACTAGAGGAAACATTAGTAACCTGGAATATTGCAGTTATCCCACTATCAGAAGTTTTTCTGGTTTCATCCAACTGTTTGATGTGAAATTTACGACCATTACACCACATAGCCTTGTGATGTTTCAATTGCAATATGCCAAACATGTAAAATATGCATTATCAATTAATAATAAACAAATTTATATAACTTGGAAAGTATAATATGAAAAAAACACACCTAGAGTCACATTACTATAAAATAAAATAATTGAATAAAATGGGTGAATTTGCGTGCCTTTCCATCTTTCAAAATGTTGGAGTTACTTCACACACACCTAGGATTTCTTTTTCCTAAGGTTTTTCCTTGTTTATTAGTCATTATCTAGTCTCCTATATTTTAGGGGAGAATATTCCACCTGGAGAATATTATCTTTCAGTTGACACATCAGTTTGACTAGTTGAGTTGAGTTTAGATGTTGCATTGGTTTTGTCACCATGAAACACTGGGATCATCACTGTGATAATTAGATATTTCCTTGGTATCATCACCAGAGTGTCGCATTATCCTTGATTCCCTGAGTTAACTCCTCACTACTCTTTGTTCAGTCAGTTAACTGAAGACTAGTTGACAAGTTAACTCAACTAGGTGGCAGTTCACTCTCGTAATTGACTGAGAGACTAGACTAGGTGGAATTTCACTCCCGTAACTATTGGTGTGTGTCCATATCACTCTAGAACACCACTATGGTGCATTGTTTCACCTCCAGTGCACACTCATTGAGCTATACAAAGTATATCATGTGTAAACTATTCATTATTCACAACAGTTAATGAGAATTATTTCATTCTTTCTCTCCTTCTTCTTTCTCCAATTCTCTCTACAAATGTGTGTATTATCGTTTATCTAGATCTATTTTGTGCAGATTCAATACATTTACATGGTATCAGATCCGATGGATTGCTAAGGAAAAGCTACACCAAATTTTTTTGCAGGTACAAAATATTGAAGACAACAAAAAGATAGAATTCCAAAAAGAATTCATTCTTACACCTTACAACTATTTTGCATGGAAAGAGAAAATATCCATACATCTACTAACCAGAGGGTTGTACAAGTTAACCTTGAATACAGATACAGAACCGAGATCATCCATAGCAAAATCCAAGTACTTAAATCGCATGGATGAGACACTCAGAACAATTTGCAGTCTTATTTCTCCCAATCTCCTTTTTCATATATCTTCCTTTAAGACTCCCAATGAAGCCTGGACCACCTTGAAAGGGATCTTTGGAAAATAGGATGAGATGAGGGGACACATGTTGGAGGTGGATCTGCTCACATTGGATCCAAAAAGCTTCGACAATATCCAATATTTCTTTACAAAATTCAAGGATTTACTGTCACAACTCAAAGATTGTGGGGTTGATAAATCGAATGAGGAGAAACAAATGGTTCTCACCATTCTCTCCAATATTGGTCCTAAATTATATGTATTTGTATATACATTCCATATTTTCATATTCACCTCTGGAGCCACCTGGAATATGCCTTCTCTTGAGGACTTTATCGAATCCCTGACACAAGAGAAAACCAAGCTCATCAACATGGGCACAATCAAAGGACCAAGGGCGCATGCACTCACTGTTCATGATGGCATCCAAAAATATAAGAAATCTAAAGACAAATATAAATGGAAATATCATGCACATCTAAAGAAGGAAGGGTACAAGAAACCCTTCACCGATGCCTCTAGATCCAAAGGGGAAAAGGGGAGAAATGCATGTACTGTCACAAAGGATTCCATCTGGAATCTACATGCATTCAAAAACAAATGTATCTGATGTCTCAAATACTTCAGCAAAACAACCTTGGAGATCGCATCCCCGAGGGTAAAAAGAAGAAGAGGGAAGAAGATCTGAATTCCAAGAAAGGCAATTCTATCCATGCCTTGATTGCAATCAACTCCTCTCCCGATGCTTGAATCGTAGATTCAGAAGCATTACATCACATCGCTGCCTCGGAAGCAGTCTATTCTTCTTTGGATGCATGCAAAGGTCCTCCCATTCTGATGGGGTACAACTCTTCTTTCGAAGTCACCAGCAAAGGAAGGATTAAACTCACCAACAGAAGCTTCGAGAATGTGTTGCACGTTCCCAAAATTTCTGTCAACCTTCTCTCTATGTATCAAATGATGAATTCCGACAAAAAGAAGGTCATATTCACACAAAATTCCTTGGACATATCCAACATGCAAACCAACTCTAGGATTGCTACTAGTGAGGTAAATCATCAGTCTAGATTGTATACATTTTATGAATTCATTGAACCTGATTCTGTTTTATTGCTTACTCATGCTGATGAAAGTAGTAGGATATGGCACAAAAGGTTTGGAAATTTGAATTCCATATACATGAAACAACTAAGAAAGCACAGATTGGTTGATGGTCTACCAGACATGCATTTCTCCAAGGGAATGTGTGAGGGATGTGTTCTCAGAAAACACCCTCAAGAGAAATTTGACAAAGGAAAGTCTCAGTGAGCTTCTGCACCTTTAGATATGATCCACAATGACCTTATGGGTCCTTTTTTTCATCCATCCATCACCAAAGAGAGGTTTTTTCTCATTTTTGTTGATTATTTCTCACGTTTTACTTGGATCTACTTTCTTAGGAAAAAATCTGAGGTATTTCAACACCTCAAAGATTTCAAAGCCTTGGTTGAGACACAGTCCAGAAAGAAGATCAAAGTCCTCTGAAATGATAACAGGGGAGAGTATATAAATCATGAGATACATAATCTTTTCCATGAGGCAGGGATCCAGTTGCAACACACAATTCCCTATACTCTGCAGCAAAACAAAGTTGTTGAGCAGAAAAACAGATCTCTAAATGAAATGGCATCTTGCATGCTTCATAAAAAGTCACTACCAAAGAGGCTATGGGTCGAAGCACTTAATTGTGCAACATACATCCAAATCATATCTCCTCATAGATATGTCAAGGATAAGACCCCCTACAAGGCTTGGAGCGGCCTCAAACTGGAAGTGACCCACTTTCACATTTTTGGTTCATGTGCATGGGCCCGGATTCCCTCTGAAAAGAGGAAGGCACTTGATCCACAAAGAACTAAGTGTATTTTTGTTGGATACCCCGACGGTGTGAAGGGATATAGGATTATTGATGTTTGATCGAACCGTCTCATCATTGAGTGAAATGTCCAATTCGATGTAAGTGTCTTGCATGCACCTCAGCAACCACATGTAGACACCTTCATTCTTCCGATGATGAGAATGCACATGTCTACTATTCTTCAGATGAGAGTTATGATTCATAGGAATTAGATGATTCAGATTCAGAGTTAGTACAGTCAGATGGAGATTTGGAGCATCTAGATGTAGTTGCAGAGCTAGATCAGAGGCCCAAGTGGGAACAAACTACTCTTCAGGATGCAGGGGATCTCGTTGGTGATCCAATCGATACTAGGAGGACTCGATCTGATCTCAAGGAGCCTCCTGTTGCACTCACTGCCACTGAACCATTTCCTTCCAGACATATTTTCTTTGTCCAGTCTTCATATCCACATTCTTATAGCAAGGCTGCTGGAAATCCCTTTTTGGAATCCTCCATGCAAGAGGAGTACAACTCCCTCCTCGAGAACTAGACTTGGGATATGCTTCCCCTTCCTTTTGGGAGGAAACTTTTCATATGCAGATGGGTCTATAGGACCAAGATCACAATGGATCGATAGATCAATAGATACAAAGCCAGGATTGTCACCAAAGGCTTTCAGCAGGTTCATGGTATTGACTATGATGAGACCTTTGCTCCAGTAGTGAAGATGGATTCCATATGATTGGAACTTGCCATTGTAGCAACCATGGGATGGGAATTCCATCATATGGATGTGAAGAATGCATTTCTTCTTGGTGATCTCTCTGAGGAGATATACATGGAGCAGCCCCATGGATTTATGCAGGACTCATATATGGTTTGTCAACTGATGAAGTCTTTTTATGGCCTCAAGCAGGATCTGAGGGTATGGTATGCCAATATGGACTCCTACCTATTGTCATAGAACTTTGTACATTGTAAATCAGACCCAAATGTCTACATGCTCAGGACAGTTGATTCACTTCTACTTTTAGTTCTGTACGTTGATGATTTGTTGATCACCAGGTGCTCGAATTCAGCTATTGTTGTAGTCAAGAGGATTCTACATTATAGGTTTTTGATGATGGACATGGGTCCGCTACACTTCTTCCTTGGACTCGAGATCAATCAGGATGCATCAGGCATCAAATTTTCTCAGGCCAAGTATGCATGAGATCTCCTTGAGAGATTCCATATGACAGACTGCAAATATGCTCTGACTCCTTTCCTATGAGGAGTCAAACTTGAGGATGGTGGGGAGACTCCACTGGTTGACAACACACTATACAGACAGCTAGTGTGGAGCATGTTGTATCTCACACACTCCAGACTAGACCTCTCATATGCAGTTGACGTAGTTTCCAGGTTCATGCAAGAGTCGCATGAGCTACATTGGAAGGTTGCAAAGAGTATCCTTCGATAAGTATAGGGCACCATCACCTTTGGGATTAATTATGCAGTAGACTCTACATTAGATCTCATCAGGTTTACTAATTTTGACTGCGCTAGCGATAGAATTTATCACAAGTCCACATCTGGTTACTCATTCATTCTTGGTTCTAGGTCTATCTGTTGGTCAAGAAAAAAGAAAGTTCCCATTGTTCTATCTTCATCCAAGGTAGAGTACAGAGGGGTAGTTAAGATAACCATTTAGGTTGTGTGTCTACAACATTTTCTCACTGAGTTGGGCATTCAGTTTCATTGGTTGATCGTCATCTGGTGTGACAACCAGAGCACTCTGAAGTTCTACAGAGATCCAATTCAGAGGCAGCATATGAATCACATAGAGATCCACATGCATTACATCTGGGACTTAGTACACGAGAGGATCATCAACCTATAGTTTTGTCCTTCAGCAGAACAGACGGTAGACATCTTCACCAAGACCTTCACTGAGCAAAAATTCCATTCTCTGCAAAGTTGTCTGGACACAGTTGGCTAGCAACTGTAGTTCTTCTTTTTACATACATTGTACCTTGAGGCGGGGGGGGAGGTTTCCCATGAGGTTTTCCCTCTTTCCTCACTTTATTTTCAGTGTATCTTTTGTATTTGTGTACCTAACATGGCCTCATTGCCGAGACCCATTCTTTATTTTCACCATAGTGATGTTCAGGGGGGGTGTTGGAGTTACTTCACACACACCTAGGATTTCTTTTTCCTAAGGTTTTTCCTTGTTTATTAGTCATTATCCAATCTCCTATATTTTAGGGGAGAATATTCTCTTTCAGTTGACACTTCAATTTGACTAGTGTAGTTGAGTTTAGATGTTGCATTGGTTTTTTCACCATGAAACATTGGGATCGTCGCCATTCTAATTCGACCTTGCCTTGGTATCATCACCAGAGTGGCGCATTAGCCTTGATTCCCTTAGTTAACTCCTCACTACTCTTTTTTCAGTCAGTTAACTGAAGACTAGTTGACAAGTTAACTCAACTAGGTGATAGTTCACTCTCGTAACTGCCAAAGAGACTAGACTAGGTGGTACTTCACTCCCGTAACTATTGCTGTGTGTCCATATCACTCTAGACCACCACTATGGTGCATTGGTTCACCTCCAGTGCGCACTCATTGAGCTATACAAAGTATATCATGTGTAAACTATTCATTATTCACAATGGTTAATGAGAATTCTTTCATTCTTTCTCTCCTTCTTCTTCTTTCTCCAATTCTCTCTGCAAATGTGTGTATTATTGTTTAGCTGGATCTATTCTTTGCAGGTTCAACACATTTACACAAAAAATATGATAAATCCATTTCCCTCTACGTAACATCGGAATCTCCATTACGATGAGCTTCTCTAACCAATTCATATAGTTCTTTCCATGATAACCTATCGCCATGACGTTCTTTACATCTATCAACCCATACCTTCATCCAGTCAAGATTGTTTGCAATGTATAAATGTAGTGCATCATAATCTTTAGCAAATGACCGATAAAAAAATCACAATTCACCAATATTAAATATTAGTTATAACCATGGTAAATATTAATAAATGATGAAAGAATAAATATTAAATGAGTATGATCATATACACAAAAAATCAAAAAAAATTATGTTTATTAAAAATATCCACAATTTAATTACCTCTCACTTTCTTCATTGTACCTTTCACCAACCTCTGCTCCCTTTCAATTTTTTTGATGGAGTTCACATCCCAAATGAAATCCACTGCACGCATAGATTGCGCTGCTAATTTAGGAAGATACTGACTAATATACACCATGGATTCATATACCATATATCCCTCCACCATAGAACCCTCAAGACGTGCTCTTTTTCTAACCAAATCCTTCAATGATTTCAAGTGCCTCTCCACCATCCACATTAACCTTGTGTGTACAGGTCCACACATTTAAATCTCCTCAACTTGGTGTATGAGGTAGTGTTCTTGTGCATTGAAAAATGTTGGAGGTAGATACTTATGCATTTCACACATTAGCTGAGGAATTTCTCTCTTCCAATACTTTATATCATCTTCATGGATTTCTTTCAATGACAACCATCTACAGATCATAACACAAGAAAATAACATGTTTCAACAAAACATAATACATATTACATTATAAGTAAAACACACGTCATTAAGTACAACAAAAAATTGAAATTTTTTTTTGCATATATATCACAGCTACTTACCTCATGTATTTTCCAAGATCATATATAACTTGTTTGACGTTGTTTTCAAAGTCGTTTGGGAGAGTTAGAGGTAAAACATACTGTAACAATAAAAATGAATCGTTACTTGTTCAAAACTAGACAAAAATAAATAAAAATTTCAAAAAATGTATATGACCAATATATAAATATGAATACTAAAATGATTAATTATCTTAATGAAGGTATGCCAATCATGTGTTTTTACCCCACCAAATTCACCTTTCTTCGTTAAGATATTCTTTATGTTTGAACAAAAACCTGTGGGAAATTTAATTTTTTGAATGACCTATTTTACATCATTGCTTTGTTTCTCTGTTAATAACCATGGAAGGTTATTTTGGTCTCCATCGTTATTTCATCGTACCACACTTTACATTGCATGATTGGTTTCCCGAATGTCATTACAAATTTTGACATTTTTTTCTTTATCCCTCCTGCCATCTATGATTCACCATAATGTTTCTATCACATTCTTCCCAATATGCATTGTATCAAATAAATGAACTATTTTTAGGTCCTCATAGTAAGGCAACCTCATGAATTGAGTGGGATAATATTTCATTCCTCATGGAAGCCCATTACTACTACCTTCACAATGACGACATTGATGAGCATAAAAAAAAATTAGAACATTATTTATCAAATGCGGTAAAATAAAACAAATAATTAAAATAAAATTTCAAAACACAATTCCATTTACAATACATAAAAAAAATGCATACCTCGAGGATTAATTCTATCATATGCCAACTTCCATAGGCAAGGTGTCATTCTTTATGGTTTTAGTCCAATCCCTTGTTTCCCATTGAAAAGATCTTTTTCAGTAGTATGATACTTATGGTTCTTAGATAGGAAGTGTCTATACTCATCAAACACCTCCTTTCCTAAAAATAATGACCGATGAGATTTCATCTTAGGACCACAAATTGGACATGCAAATTTACCCTTTGTTTGAAGACCTGCAACAGATGGATTAATGTGAATTATTAATATACGAAATTATTATTTAAACAACATGCATGATATATTCAATTAATTATATACTATTCAAGCATGAAATATGGAACGTTACATACCACAAAAATGTGTTAGTCATGGGGCATCATGAATTGTCCATAAACGTATTCCATGACATTGAAATCTCTTCTACCCAATTGGTTTACAGATGTCATACATAGTGATGCCTTCCCATAAATTTAGTAGCTCGTCGATAAGAGGCTCGATATACACATTCATATCTTTAACTTGGTACTTACCTAATTGTTTGAAATTATACGAAATTACTACCATGGTATGTATATATACGTAGATAAATAAATAAAAGATGTTATGCAAAAAAAGAGAAAAATGAAACATTTAAATTCGAAAAATTAATGTAAACAAATACCTGGAATAATCATTGTCAACATTATGTGCTCCCTCTTTATTGACATCCAAGGAGGAATGTTATTGTTGATAAAAAAAAATAGGCCACACTGAGTAAATAGACCGAAGCTCTGCAAATGGATTAACACCGTCAGTTTCCAATGAAAGCCTAACATTACGAGTTTCATATATAAATTATGGCCAATATGCAACAATTTCCTTAAATGCATAACCATCTGCAGGCATTCGAAGAACGCCATCTTCAATTCTCTTTTTTTCATGGTAATCCATAAACTATGTTATGCTTTGGCACCTGAACAGTCGTTGCAAACATGGAATTATGGGAATATGTCGGAGAACCTTTCGAGGGACCATTTTTGTTACGTGATTGGTTCGATATCTACTGATACCACATACTGGGCATTTGTTTTTTAGGCATGTTGTCCATAATATATAATATGATCATCAGGACATGTATATATACTTTGATACTCCATTCCAATGTCTTTCATAATGACATGTAAATATCAATATGTGCGAGGTAAAATATTTGACGAGGGTAACAAAAATTCACCTAACAATCTAAAACATAAAAAATAAATAGTTAATGTAAATAATAGTAATTGTACATATTGCATTTTTATTTTACACATTAATTAACACTAAAAGAAAATGGGGAAAAGTCAACCTTTATGTATATGTGATGAACATTATTACATACCTTAGGATCTCTGTCATACAAGTGTTCGACAAATGATTTGTAACCTTTAAGTTCACTAGAAGCAATGTAGTGGAGAGAATATTTTCTTTTGACCCTTCATAAATTCGTTTATTTTCCTTTTCAATCAAAGGTTCATCATAAATACCATCACTATTGTCCCCGTGATCCTCATCTGGATGACCGAATAAGTCTTGGATCATTTGATTTGTCCTATCATTTTGAACTATGTTATTATTTTCATCTACTTCTAAGTCTTGGATCATTAATTTGATCTTCATTATCTACTTCAAGTTCTTCATCTTGTACAACATCATTTATGATACTACTTGGTGCTTTGTGCATAAAGTTAGGGGGCAAATCTAACTTTATATTTAAAAACAATCATTAAAAATTAGTGCATGTATAAAACAATATAAAATTTTGAGAATACAATAAATATTAAAACAGATAATAATATATATAGCTAATTACCATGGGATGATATTCATTTGATCCCTCGTCCATGTGCTCGTATTTTCTACAATGTTTTTAGCTGTTGCTATTAAAACTCTTTCGGAACGTCTAGTACAACAAATTTTGCAAGGGAAATAACAGTTATCATCACCCTTTTCACCCTCATTAATTTTTTTCCCACCTCTAATGTTTTCTGACATTCTTCCCCACAGACATATATTGAAAAAAAATACATGTTTTTTTTTCGCCAAGAAGAGCAGTTTATACCCTTTTTGAACTGTCATTATTATAGCAAACTTGTCACAACATGCGTAAAATGCAACATATTTATATATTTTATAACGTCGCAATTCCGACGATAGTTGACCAAGTCAAAGTTGACTTGGTCATATACTAGGTCACTGTTGGGGTGGGGAAAACCTAGTGTCCATAACGTCGCAAGTGCGATGAATATTTCACTAACATCGCAAGACAAATGAAAATGCAACGTCATCGTAAGAGCGACGTTGTTAGGCAATATGGAGAAAAAAAATAAAATTTCTTCTATTTTTCGACAATATGGCCAATTTTGTCCATAACGTCGCAAATAGAACATCGAAATTTTTCCAATATGTACTAGTGTCATAGAAATGGTTGACTTAATAATAGATTGGGATTTGGTCAATGCTAAGCTAAATCGGGGAAAAGATACATGGATGAATAAAACAATTGGTCCATGACACATTGCAATTGGGATAGACAAGTTTTTAATCCATAGTGACTTCTTGGAAGATAGCATGGAAATAGTTTCCAACATTATTACATCGGCAACTCCATATCATGGGAAAATCTCCTTATAAATTCTCCAAGAAAAATATTATGAGCCCCTTCCATTCTAGTTTAACCATATTTGGCTTGAATTCCATAAACTAATGTTTTTAATAGTAAAATCCCATAGTATGATGGTCCAAGGATCTCCTTGTTACATTTGGGAATCCAAGCTTAAAGCCACAAAATTAGCTTTGAAAGAATGGGCAATAAATAACTACTCAATTACATTGGTAGAAATGAAAGTGATACAACAATAGTTATCAGAGCTACAAAGCAGCCTTGAATAGTAAGAGGTGATGCAAAAACACTTATTTAAGGGGCGAGATCTATATGGGAAACTTTATCAAGTGTACAAGAGGCATGGGGATCAATGGAATATCAAGTATCAAATTTTATGGTTAAAATTTGGAGATAGAAATACCTAATTTTCCATAAACAAGAAAAGGCTAGACAATAGAGGAATTATATCAATGAAATCTAGAAGGAAAATGAGGACAAAGTGACAGACTATGAAGAAATAAAAAAGGAAGTATACACCAATTTCAAGGATTTATACACAAAGGAGGAAGAAGCCAACCTATAATCCATCAACATAATTCTTTACGGAATCATGAGACTTGTGATTGCCATGGAAAATCAAGGTATAGAAAAAGATATTGAGGAAGAGGAGTTAATAGTTGATATATGGGGGTTATATCTTGACAAATCCATGGGGCTGAATGGGTTTAGTATTCATGTTTACCACAAATGCTAGAATATTATAAATTTTGATATGTGTAGAATGATAATATGGACAAGAATAAAGTCAAAGATAGGAGGCAATACCAATTTTCATTTCCTTTATTTAATTCCCAAGGAATCAAATCCTTCCTCCTCTAGGTTTACACTCATCTCTTTGTGAAATTTGTTAGATAAAATATTGAGAAATTTTATTTCCAGCTGACTGAAGAAGAACCTTCCTAAAATAGTCTCTAAAAATAAAGGAAGATTCATTCAAAATAGATAGATTGTAGACGATATTCTCTTGATCCAAGAAGCAATCCACTCAAACAAAAGATAGAAATAAAAAGAAACGATAATAAAAATGGATATGGAAAATTCATTTGATTGGGTACATCACTTGTTCTTGTTTCTAGTCCTAAGATGTTTGGTTTGGAAGATACATTTATAAGTTGGATCAAGGCTTGCATATGATGTTCATAGATATCCACCTTGGTCAATGGTATACCTACTTACTCCTTTCAAGGAAAAAAAGGATTGAGGCAAGGGTTCCCTCTATCTCCCTTTCTCTATGTTATTATGGTAGATTCCCTACGTCCAAATGTAGATCAAGAAAGAGTAGTATTCAATCTACAAGGAATATCCATTGTTCGAGGGGTTAAAGAAATAAATCACTCTCAATTTGCAGATTGCATTCTTATTTTCGGAGGAGCATTAATTATCATAGAAAAGTGATTTAAGGAGGTGTTTGATCATTTTATGAATGCCTTGGGAGGATGAATCAATAAAATGAAAAATAGTATTTATGGGTGAAAAAATGCTCCTCAATTGATGCGCTCCATTGCTAGGATTCTTGAGTTTCCATGCATCCTAAAGTGGTCCTCCTTAAAATAGTTAAGGATCTTGATCATGTTTGGATATTCAAAGGCAATTGATTGGAAAAAAATAATTCAAAAAAATCAAAATAAAATGTTGCGGTGGTTAGCATAGTGTCTCAATGTTGTTGGAAGAGTGATTTTGATTAAAATTTTGATTGTGTCCTTTCCTTTGTTCAAAGGTTCTGTTATGATTTCTCCAGTTGGGATCATGCAACTTATTGGGAGAGATATTATGAAGTTTCTATGGAAAGGAGGAAAAACTAACTACAATAAGTTCCACCTAGTCAACTAGAGCACTACCACAACATTGTTGGATCAAAGTGGCATTGCAATCAAATAATCCCAGTTAATGAATCTAGCAATGGGGGGGAAATGATACTGAGACTAGTGTCTAGAAGACATCATGGTGGAAATCCATTCTTCATAAAAAATATTTTCAAAAAACTAGTCATCTCATATGTTTAGATCTATTGATTCCAGAGGTGAGAGGCTCTTCAATCTGAAAACTATGTAAAGTTGTGGCCCATATTAATCAAGGAAATCTCTCTTGGGTGCCTAGAAAAAATATTAAAAAATTATTATGGGAAGACCGAATTCTCATAAACTCCCTAGTGAACCAAATTTAGGATATTAATGGACTATGATAATGGATGTAGTTCTATAATATTCACCTCTTGTCTAATATTTATGAGTGTGACATTTATGCATCTAGTCTTTGGAGAATCTAGAAGAATTTAAATATAATTGATCATATAATAGATTAATGGAACACTTTAGTTCACAATCTCCATGGATCATCCCCTCTAAGCAAAGAGATCCTAGATAGTAGAGGATAGGGGCCACTTGAAGAATCATATTCAAGAAAAAGGGGATACATCCCTTGGATTAAATGGAGAATCCAAGCTCCAAAATTAGCATTATGGAAGACAATCTAGAAAATGGATGGCCTACCAAAAATAAAAATAAAAATATGTTAGACTCCAATTCATGGTAAGGTGTTGAAGATAAAAAAAAAAATGAAGAAAATAGGATTTCAAGGACCATCAAGATTCCCATTGTGCAACCAGAATGAGGAAACTTCAATACATCTATTTATGGAATGTGAGTAAACAAGGCAAGTATGGAACTCAAACTTTGTAGAATTAGGTAAGTCAGTTGTCATGACATCAAACTAGGAGATGTTCCAACTCTAGAACAAAAAATATGAAGGTACTTTTTAAAAACATCCCCTGCTAAATAGAGTGTGGACGAAAACTCCCCTATATCTATCTTGGAAGGTGTGGCTAGCTAGAAACAAAGTGAAATTTCATTAGGATGTCTCTTCTCCAAGAAAGGTGGCAAATAGGCTCGTGGACCTCCCCTTTTTTAGAAAAATAGGTGTACTCATTTCACCGTAGACAATATAGCAATATTGTCACCCAACCATAGGCATAAAGGCCACCCCTGAGAAACTTAACCTTGACAGATAGAATAATTCTAGAAGAAAACCCTAGAACAAATAGCCAACCAAGGTAGAGTACCTCTCTCCAAATATAGCATACCAATCAGAAGGTCCAAACCATAAAAGTCCAACCATAACCAAAGACCAAGTCACCATTGTTGCAGCTCCAGCTCTCCTCCAGTCATGTGCACCACTTGTCCTTATGCAGTTGTGAGAGTGAGTGTGACAAATGAGCTCTAGCACCCTCTTATTTATAGTCCTCCAAGTGACCTAGTTGGGTCGACTTCTACTTATGGAGGATAATAATTTAATATAAATTATTATCTTGAGAAAACTTGTCTTCTAAGGTTATTTTATAATCTTCTAGGGTTTCTCTTGGTTCCCAGAATATTCTAGTCTTGTCAAAGGTTACACGTAGAGGTTAATACCTCCCACAACTACCATAATATCAACACTCCCTCCTATCTAGGGAGGTATTAAAGGAAATGGTATTGAGCACAAATAGACCATTCAATTGGTAGCACCATCATAGCCACAGAGGTTATCTCATGATCAAATCACGAGCACTATCATCGCTATCCAACTAGATAGTCTCCATGGCAATCAAAACAATGTCATCCAATAGAACATAATTGTGTCTATTCATAGTTGTATAAAAATACTATCCAGTGGTACACAACCACTCCTAGTATCAAAATGCTACTAACCAGTGACACACAGTCACTACCAGTGGATCACATCCACCACAGTATCATACAACTATTGTCCAGAGACATACAGTCTCTACAACAATCATATCATCTTATATCAACCTGCATAACAATATCATGATACAAACTGAGTCATATGGGTCATTCTTCCACTCACATATGTGATATCTGGAAGAGGATCTTCCCTCGGAAAGTTAAACATCATCAATGAGCTATCCAGACTATTCTTCTCAAGCATAGAAGAATAATTGTCCCTGATTTATGAACCTGGACCATTCACCTAACTAGGCCATTCTTCTGACACTAATCACAATGCAACCTCGAGAGAATGAGTCTTCCTTAGGGAATGATTCTCCCTGATTGTTGAACTTGGACCATTCACCTAACTGGGCCATTATTCCGACACTAATCACAGTGCAACCTAGAGAGAATGAGTTTTCCCTAGCGAATGATTGTCCAATCCATTTCCTATGGAAATGATTTTCTTGCACCAACCTCCTATAATGGACGACTCTTCAAAACTTCTCACAACTTTGAAATTCAAAAGAATGATTTCCCAGAGAGGCAGAACATTTTTCTTGACCACTACTCAGAGTGACTGCCAAGAAGAATGATTTTCCTAGACCATTCCCCCACACTAGCCACAAGGGGGATTGTTAATTATGGTACATCAACAATCTATCAGACCATTTTCATTACAAAAATGATTGTTCGATCTGGACCATTTTCTGAAATGGAAAATGATTGTCCTTCAAAAATCTTGGGCCACTTTCTGAACTGGAAGGTGACTGCCAAACCTGGACCATTTTCTGAACTAGAAAATTACTGCCCATAAATCAATAACATATTAGTGCTCCCTCCCAACCTGGGGAGCCATCTATTTCCTTTCAACTAAGGGAGTTATCTTCATGAGCCCCATCTTGTCCCTTAAGTATGAAAACTTCATTCTAGACAGAGGTGTTTTCAAAATATATGCTACCAGCTCATATGTGGAGATATAATGGAGTTTCACTTCTCCTTCATGGACTTTATCATGGAGAAAATAGTACTTTATCTCAATGTGCTTCGACCTATCATGGAACACCGGGTTTTTTGAGAGATTCACACATCTATGGTTACCACAATATATCATGGTCGAATCCAGCATCTAATCAAACAGTCCAAAAACCAACTTATGGAGCCACACTACTTTCATACAAGCATCAAAAGCTACAATATACTTTGATTATGTAGTGTTGAGTACAACAAAATTTTGTTTCATGTTAACCTATGATATTGTGGCAAATATCAAACTGAAACATATCCAAGAAGCACTTCTTCTGTCATCTTCACTCCCTACCCAATCTGAATCGATAAATCCATGCAGTTGTATATCATAATTCAAATGTCCCACGAAGACATTTCAAGGAATTCTTTGCAATTTATGCAATTCTCATGGCTAGGTTCCACCTAGAAATATTTGCACACCAAAGCAAATATCTGGTTGAGTATTCTCCAAATACATCAACAAGTCATTCAATTTTCGATATAGGGATGATTCTACTGGATCCGAATCTCTCAACTTTTTTAGATCTGTCATCATCGAAATTTTCCATGGATTTGCAATCCATTATCCCAGACTTGTAAAGAACCATTTCGATATACTTCCTCTGTCATAGCAAGTTTTTACCCCACTTATGTTGTACATGAGAGGCCATCCATACAATGTCTTCTTTCATCTCCATACATTGGTCTCTTTCTGGTTTACCTCAAAACCTTTAGGTTTCTCTATATATGCTTCTTCTTCAATTACTTTGTTTATAAGAATAGTCTTTACATCCATTTGATATAAACTCCAACCCATGGATATTGCAAGAGGTATAATGTCTTAGGTAGAGGTACATCTCATTACTAGAACAAAAACTATCATCATAGTCTTCTCCCTCCTTTTGGGAGAACCCTCTAGCCCTAAATTTCGCCTTGTATTTATCAAGTATTTTTCACAATTTCTCACATACATTGTTCTTCATCACAACTTCCTTACATTTCTTCTTCTCAACTCCTTCTAGTGGGTTCAAACCATGATGGTAGTCTTATGATTCTCGGTATAATAACCAGTTCAATTGGTAGTTCTGGATTTTCTTTCTTTCTTGGAATCTTCATGTTCCTCTACAACCTTGGAGTCCATGGAGTTTTCTATAGATTTTATTCCATTCCTTTCTGAAGGTTCCAACTTCTTCTAGAGTCAAACTGAACACATGATGATTTCATGGCTTCTACTTCCAATGAAGAATATGGACAAATACTTCATACTCTTCATGGGTTCTTTAATGAATCACGTCATTGAGGATTAGCTCCCTCCTAATCCCAGCTTCATGCATGAATGAGAAATATGCATGCTATTATTTTGGAATTCTGCAATCAACTCCCTCCATATGAGAGAGTCCATTCTTTTGTTTACATCCTTCTTGTTTTTTGTAAAGTGTCACAAGTCTATTCTAGTTTCCTCTTGATTACTGACTTCTTTTTGGTATGACTCCTTCCGGGTTTCTTCAATTTTGATTATGATTGCAATCCATTTGGAAGTTGTTACTTACAGGAATTCTCACCGAAGGTTGTCAATATACTTCATCCTTTTCAGATACATTGTTTGACTAGTAGTCATTGTAATGGCAATCCTTATCTTGTTATTCTTCCATGGGTTTTGTTTCATTGATATTGATAATATTATCTTCCAAGAAATAGATACACATGATATGTATAGGAAATATGTAAACATGGTATCTACAAGGACTATGTTACAGAAGAATATTGTTACCTTGACTAGAAGAAAAAGTCCGCTTCATCCTGCTTGCCTTTATTTGAGGGTTCCTTTTCTTTAGAAACTGTTGCTTCGTGTGTTTCCTTCCTTTTCTTTCACTTAGGACACTAGTTCTTATAGTGACCATATTTTTTACAGTTGAAGCAGTGTATTTTTGAAATATCCTTTTCTTGATTTGGTTTCTTCCTTGAGCCAAACTTCTTCTTATTCCTTAGTTTCTTTAACTTTTTTGTGTAGGCTTGATCATCATATTTATTTTGGGATTTCTCTTTTGCGTTAATCCTTGATTCTTCTTGTGCACAATAAGTCCAAAGTTATTCAAATGTGGGATACTTCATTCTTTTGTTCATGCTTGCATAAAATGCATCCCATGTCTTGGGAAGGCCATTAAGTACGATATTTACTAGTTCCTTTTCTAAAATGATTTCCTCAATAGCTTATAGTTGATATATTAACTGATAGATTATTACAAACTATGATGTTATGATGTCATCATCATTCATTTTCATGTCACGGAGCTCATTCTTTAGACTCGTCACTTGTCCAATATTTATGACTAGGAAGAGGTTAGTTAGGACATCGTACATCTTCTTAGATGAGTCAAGATGCGAAATGTAGGGTATCAAATGGTCCTTTACATATTCCAATATGATACTCATAGCATTGGTGTCGTTTTCCTTGAACTTATCCATAGTTGCAACGTTATGAGGTTCCTTCTCTTTTCCTGCTTCAAACTGTAGTTCCATGATCTTCTCTTTCATGATATCCAACACTTTATTCTTGGCAAAGATGAGATCAATCCTTGTCTTCCAAGATTTGAAGTTAGAAGCCCCTTCTAACTTGTTTCCTGACTTCATAGAGTAAGTCATGACTTCTTTGAATTGGTCAACTTTTGACTTTGACTTGGTCAACCTTTGAATTTAACCAAAAACTCAAACTTGATGCCTTGGCTTGTTGAGAGTACCAAGAGGTGCACTAGGCTAGGGATCACTAGGTTATCTAGAAATTCGGTCAAGTGCTTCACTTAAGGTGCCTCAACATGAGGGTTAGGGTTTCATTGCTGCAACAAAAAACTCTGACTACAAATACAACTGCAACTGAGAAAATCCTCCCAATTTACCTTCCAGTTGTTAGATTGTTTGAAGATAGTGTGGGCCCATAACCTATTAGAAAAATAGGTGTGCTCATTTCACTGTAGACAATATAGAAATATTATCACCCAACCATAGGCATAAAGACCACCCCCGAGCACCTTAACCTTGACAGAGAGAATAATTCCGAAAGAAAACCCTAGAAAAAATAGCCAACCAAGGTAGCATACCTCTCTCCAAAGTTAGCATACCAAGCAAAAGGTCCAAACCATAACCAAGCAAAAATTCCAACCATAAACAAATACCAAGTCACCACTGCTATAGTTGCAACTCTCCTCCAGTCATGCACACCACTTGTCCTTATGCAGTTCTGAGGGTGAGTGTGAAAAATGATCTCTAGTGCCCTCTTATTTATAATCCTCTAAGTGACCTAGCTGGGCCGACTTCTACTTGTGGAGGATAATAATTTAATATAAATTATTATCTTGCGCTGAATTTTCTTCTAAAGTTATTTTCTAACCTTCTAGGGTTTCTCTTGCTTCATGAAATATTCTAGTTTCGTCAAATGTTACACGTAGAGGTTAATACCTCCTGCACCTACTATAATATCAACATCCTTAAGGTGATTCTATCAAAAGGGGTAAAAGGGAAAAATCCTTCAATTATAGAAGATGAGGAAAGATGATTGTTAAAATACATGCTCATAGGAGGGACAATTTTTCCAATAATTTAAATTGGTAGACCAAGAAAATTTTCATAATGGAAATTAAGATACATAGAGGAAGTGTAGATATGGATCTATTGGTTGTGGAACCTGATTATCTTCCTAATTCAAAAGCTTGTTTCAGTCGTGCTTGGACCCCATTACCTAATGGGGGGTGTGGGGGGGATTTCCCCCTCACAACTGTCGCCAAGGGGGTCCAGGGGGGGGTGGTGAAAATTTATGTAACCCCCCCCCCCCACCCTAGTGGGGGATTCAAGGGAAACGCCCCCAAAGTGAAATATTGGGAAAAAATTCCTTGTAAAATATTGCAATTTCATAGTCAAACTGGATTGTTCATTATAAGGTCGCAGATCTAACGATAGAAGTTATTTTTTAGGGTGTTTTACCCTAAAAGGAAACCCTCTTTTATGAGGGAATTATATTGCAGTTGTGTATTATTGTGGATATTGTATTCTGAGATAGGAGACCGTGAGAGAAAGAAGAGGAAGTTGTAGTGGGTATGTTGTAGGTTGTATCCCTTCATTTTGTTGGATAATAATAAGGAAGGACCTGGAAATTTCTTTAGTGGGCGTAGCCCACACTGGGTGAACCACATATATCTGTGTCTCTATTGTATTATGTATCTTATGTGTTTTATTTTATTTCTCTACAATCCTGTTTTTCTAATAAATGGTATCAGAGCGAAAGGTAATTCGTAGGAAAAGAGGGTTCATGGTTCGAGTGGGAGAAATGGCGGAAGATGGAAACTTTAGAGTCGATAAATTTAATGGCCAAAACTACCAGTTATGGAAGATGCAAATGGAATATTATTTATATCAGAAGGATCTATTCCTACCATTGGGTAGAATAGAAAATAAGTCAACGACCATGAAGGATGAAGAATGGGAGGTTCTTGAAAGAAAGGCACTAGGAATGATACGGCTAAGTTTGGTAGCGTTGGTGGCTTTCAATATTTTAAAAGAAAATACAACAAAGGAGCTGATGGATTCATTGATTAAACCGTATGAAAAACCCTCGGTGTCCAATAAGGTATTTATAATGAAGAGATTATTTAATATGAAGATGTCAGAAGGTGGGTCTAATGTAGATCATTTAAATGAATTTAATACAGTTACTAATCAACTAAGTTCTGTAAAAGTTTACTTTGATGATGAGGTCAGGGCTCTTATAATCCTGTGCTCATTGCCAGAAAGATGGAATGGTTTGGTCATGGTTTTAATTAACTTTGTCTCCAGTTCAAAAACTTTAAAATTTGATGATGATGTTGGTATTATCCTTAGTGAGGAAATGTGACGGAAAAGAACAGGTGAGACATTAGGTAATGCGTTGACTGTGGAGAATAGGGGAAGAAAAAAGGATAGAGGAAAGGGCTCACGGAACCATGGGAATTCTAGGAAGGGTAGATCCAAATACAGACTAGGAAAGATAGAGTGATGGAATTTTGGGAAAAAGTGACATCTAAAGAAAGACTACAGAGCTCCAAAGAAACAAAGCGATGGACAACAGGAGAAAAATCAAGAAGCAAATGTAACAGGTGATATGTTACAAGATGCTTGGATTCTTTATGTAGATAATATTTCTGAGTCTTGGGTAATAGATTCAGGGGCTTCATTACAGGCCACACCCCATAGGAAACATTTTCTAGATTATGTTCAAGGTGATTTTGGAGAGGTTCATTTGGGTGATGATGCACCATGCAAAATTGTTGGAATGGGTAAGGTAAAAATAAAGTAAAAGAATGGAAACCAATGGTTTTTGAAAGAGGTAATACATGTTCCAGAGATAAGGAAAAATCTAATTTTAACAGGCCAGTTGGAAAGTGAAGGTTGTATATCCATATTTACAAATAAGGCATGGAAGGTCACCAAAGGATCACTGGTGATAGCAAAAGGAGAGACGGTAGGTACATTGTATTTATGTACTGGTAATATTGAATATTCTATCTCTTTAGCTTCTACAGGAGTGGATACAACACTTTGGCATCATAGGCTTGGATGCATGAGTGAGAAGGGGATGCAGATAATTCACAAAAGGAATTTGTTTCCATATCTTAAACAAATTTATTTGGATTTTTGTGAGCATTGTGTTTATGGAAAACAGAAGAGAGTCAAATTTATCAGAGTCGAAAAAGAAAAGAAAAGTGAAAGGTTGGAGATTTTGCATACAGATGTATGGGGACCATCTCAGGTATCATCTCTTGGTGGCTCTCATTATTATGTTAATTTTATTGATGATGCAACTAGAAAAACTTGGGTTTATTGCATTCGACAAAAATCTGATGTTTTTGATACTTTTAAGAAATGGAAAGATTTGGTTGAGAATGAGACAAGAAAAAGGTTGAAGTGTCTTGGATCAGACAATGGAGGTGAATATTGCAACATGGAGTTTGATGATTAATGTTATAACATGGGATTCATAGAGAGAAAACAATTCCAGGAACACCACAAGAAAATGGTGTGTCATAAAGGATGAACATGACAATCATGGAGAGTGCAAGGAGTATGAGATTGCATGTTGGGTTGCCCTTACAGTTATGGGTAGATGTTATAGATATTTTTGTTTACTTAATAAACGAGGACCTTCAAACTCTTTGGATGGTGGAATTCCAGAGGAGGCATGGACGAGTAAAAAGATCAACTATTATTTTTTGAATACTTTTAGTTGTGAAGCATTTGTCCATATTGATAAAGAAAATAGAACAAAGCTTGAGGAAAAATACAAGAAGAGTACCTTTATTGGATACGGTGTTAATGATTTTGGTTTGCTTCTGGGATTATGAATATTGAAAAATCATTAGGATTAGAGATATCATATTCAATGAGAAGTTCATGTACAAAGATCAGTTGCAAGGAAAGAAACAGGAAAAAGAAAAACCAAAATACACGGTGCTTGATGAGATCACTGAAAAATAAATTCCAAAGGTACCAGAAAATAAAAATGTACAACAATAGGAGAAATATGTACCTCAAACTCCTGCAAGTTTTGTTATAAGATCTACTATGTTAAGTAGATCCCCTGAACGATACTCTCCTTCATTGTATTATGTATTGTTGACTGATTCCGGTGAACCTGAATTTTATGAACATGCAATATAGGTAGACACTAAAAATAAGTGGTATCAAGGAATGAAAGAGGAAATGGATTCCTTGGTAAATAACCAGACTTGGGACTTGGCTCAATTTCCTACAGGAAAACGATAATTGCATAATAAATGGTTTTACAAGTTGAAGGAAGAAGATGGAGGGAAAAAGCAGTACAAGGCTAGACTTGTGGTAAAGGGGTTTGCACAAAAGAAAGGTATAGATTTTGATGAAATATTTTCTCCTCTCGTTAATATGACTTCAATTAGGACTAATTTAAGTCTTTTGGTAGTAGAAGCTTTACATCTTAAACAGTTAGATGTAAAAACAACTTTTCTCCAAGGTGATTTGAAGGAAGATATTTATATGCAGCAGCCACAGGGGTATGAGGTCAAAGAGAAGGAAAATTTGGTATGCAGGTTGAAAAAGAGCTTGTATCGCTGAAAGTAAGCTCCAAGGAAGTGGTATTTGAAGTTTGACAGGTTTATGACAAAACAAGGTTATAGTAGATGTCATTCTAATCATTGTGTTTATTTAAAAAGGCTATAAAATGGAAGTTATATTATCATGATATTGTATGTAGATGACATGATTGTTGCAGGGTCTAATATGGAGGATATAAATGTTCTCAACAATAAATTAGCTAATTCATTTGCGATGAAGGATTTGGGTGTTGCAAAGAAAATCCTTGGTATGAGAATAACAAGAAATAGGAAAAATCATAAATTGTCATTGTCTCAGGGTGAGTACATAGAGAAGGTGTTGGAGAGGTTTAGAATGCAAAATGCAAAACTAGTTAGTACACCTTTGGCCAGCCATTTAAAATTAACTAAGGAAATGTGTCCCAAGACACAGAAGGAGATAGAATACATGTCTAGGGTCCCTTATTCATCAACAGTTGGCAGCTTGATGTATGCAATGGTTTGCACAAGACCAGATATTGCACATGCAATGGGAGTTGTGAGCAGGTATATGAACAATCTAGGTAAAGAACATTGGGAGGAAGTAAAGTGGATTCTCGGGTATTTGAGAGGTACTTCTACTCATGCATTATGTTTTGGAGGTTTAGACATTGTTCTATAGGGATATGTTAGTTCAAATATGGTAGGTGATAAAGATAGCAGGAGGAGCACCGCAAGGTATGTTTTTACTATAGGTGGAACAAAAGTAACTTGGATTTCAAAACTACAAAAGGTTGTTTCACTTTCAACAATAGAAGTAGAGTATGTTTTTTCTACATAGGCTAGTAAAGAAATGATTTGGTTACAAAGGTTTATGGAGGAATTGGGAAAGAAACAGGAGAATAGCAGTTTGTATTGTGACAGTGACAGTGTCATTCATCTTGCAAAGAAATCAGCCTTACATTAAAAGACTAAGCATATAAAACTTAGGTACCATTTCATACGATATGTCTTGGAATATGGACATTTGAAGTTGGAAAAGATACATACTAGCCAGAATCCTGCAGACATGTTAACAAAGGGAGTAACCAGGGAGAAACTAAGTTCCTGCTCAGTTCCAGTTGGTCTTCAAGCATGAAGTTGAAGATGAGAAATTTTCCAGGTCCAAGGTGGATTATAGTCCAGCAAGTATAACAACAGTGGAGTTGGTGTGATCAGTCTCCAAGTGGGAGATTGTTGGTTGTGGAGCCTGATTATCTTCTTGATTCAGAGGCTTGTTTCAGCCATGATTGGACCCCATTCCCTAACAGGGGGTGTGGGGGGGTGTGGGCGGGATTCGTCCCCAACAACTGTCACCAAGGGGGTCCAGGGGGGGCGGCGACATATTGGGAAAAATTGCCTTGTAAAATATTATAATTTTGTAGTCAATCTAGACCATTCATTATAAGCTTGCAGATCTAACGGTAGAAGTTATTTTTTAGGGTTTTTTTCCCTAGAAGGAAACCCTCTTTTATGAGGGAATTGTATTGTGGTTGTGTATTATCGCGAATATTGTATTCTAAGAGAGGAGAATGTGAGAGAAAGAAGAGGAAGTTACAGTGGGTGTGTTGTAGGTTATATCCCTTCATTTTGTTGGATAATAATAAGGAAGGACCTGGAAATTTCTCTGGTGGACGTAGCCCACATTGGGTGAACCATGTATATATGTGTCTCTATTGTATTATGTATCTTATTTTTTTTATTTCCGCATTTGATTTATTTTATTGCTCCGCGATCTTGTTTTTCTAACAGGATCCTTAATAGAAATCACCATTCTGTTTTCTCTAATGGAGCCTCAAAATGAAACCTAGGAGTGGAAGGTGTAGGTTTTTGGGGGAGAGCGAAGGGGGGAATTCATATTTGACTTTGAAGGATATCAGGTAGAAAAATTTGCATGGGGTCTAGTAGAGAGACCACAAATAATTAGGTTGAAGCCTTGGCAGTTTTGCAATGCATGATGATCTTAAAGAAACTGGGAATAAACAATATCTTAGTGATAAGGGTCTCCTTGGAAATTATTCATCATATGGTATTCTTACCATTGCCACAATAAACTCATTTGACTAGGTTAATCTATAGATCTCAAATAATAGCAGAAATTTTTGAATATGTGGCATTCTAACATGTCCTACAAATGTTAAACTCCTTGGTAGACAAAATGGAAAATCAGGTGTGTCTTTTACATCCAGGAATGATGAAAACAAAGGGGGGAATATATTATTCATCACCACCTCCCATGAAATATACCTCAAATCATAGGTGATACATGAATTATGCATCAACTCAAAATTATATTATAATGCAAATTCCATCTAGAGAAAATTGGTGCATATTGATGGCAAGGTGTATTTCCATATAAATGGCTCTAAATCTCTATGCAATCTTGTATTAGTCATCATGGGAGAAAAACCATTTGCATCCTACCAAGATGAGACTAACCAAATCATGTGGTATAACACATGGAATAATTTGGATCTCTTTCTTGATAGCATTCTTTGTCGCCTCATCCTACTGGTTTTAGAGACATAAGAAGGGAAATAGAGTTTGTAATTTTTTGCAGTTTTGGAAGCAGAGAAGATTGTTGGAGGTTCAAGGTTCAATTTGACACAAGGTTGTGTGGATATTTAATTCTCATGGGCATCTAGATAGGTATGTTATTTGTGAAAATGTTTAACTCTGTAGAGGAACACGATGATTTGAAAGGAATTGTGATGAAGCTTAGGAATGCATCTCCTTGTATGTGAGGAAATGGGACGAGTGGAGAAAAGGTTGGGAGTATAAACATACAATGTATATGTAGGTGATTCAAATACAAATTACTTTTCAAAGGCTCGTATAGAGGAGCTCAAGTCCAAACAAATGTAAATATAAATCAATGTGAAAAGAAACAATGAAAGACTAGAGGAAGCTGAGGAGAAAATAAACCTAATTCAAGACAACATTTTGAAGATGGAATTGGAACAAAGGCCTAGGTATGAGAAATTGAGGAATGAAATCTCTGATGTTCCCTTTGTTGGCTCCCTTGGAAGGGAACAAATGGAATTTATGGAGGAATACATAGTCCAACAAGCCACTATATAAGCAAAAATATGATCTTTATTCAACTTCTCTACTAAGGATGGTAACAATAAGAATAACTAGAATGGGTATGGACCTAATAATCCTTGAATTATGTGATTCTTTAAAAGATAATTTTATTATTAGGATAGTTTGTATGGTGATATACAAGTTAGGTAGTTAGCTCTAACTCTACAACAACTCTTAGAATAATGCAGATAAAGAGAAATTTTGTAGAAATTTTGAAGAATTTTGAATTCTATACGATAGTACTACTCTATATATTTTGTATTAATCTATTGGATGGCTTGATTACATCCTCTTTTTAATATAAAAGTAACCATTTTTATTTTAAAAGTGGGTTTATAAAACATAACCCTAATCCCTATTCCATTCTTTTGCTAAAAGTTTGAGGGTGCATTTGCGCAAGAGATTTTTCCCAAGGAAGAGATTGGAGTGGGAATATTTTTCCCAATAGTTGATTTTGTAAGGGATTAATGGGGGTCACATACAAATCTGCAAAGGAGAAATTTCAGATATGTAAATTCATTCTCTTTGCATTTTTAAGAAAAGGTACTCGCCTTTTAAAAAATGGACTCACCTTGATGCTACAAATTATAGCTTTATTATTGCTTCCTTTTTGTTTTATGTTGTTGAAAACCCTAGTACTAAAGGTTTAGCAAACCCTTTCACAATGGGACTGTTCTTTCGGAGATATGGGGATTTTTTGGGTATTTATATTTGGGGATTTGTTATTTGTTGGATTGGAACCACTCATTGCTTTTGGTATTTGTCGGATTGTGACCTTTTATTGTATTAGGTCCTAAAACCTATCATTGTAATAAACACTTTAGGTTTCACGATGTGTGTTATGTAATAAACTTGAACCATTGTATTATTTATTGTAGAGTGCATTGATTAATGCTTCCATTTTTTTAAATGTTTTTGAGTTTATTAGTGTGCACTATACAATAATGATGCACCAATGTGATGGCAATTGTATAGCACACTGCTCAACTATGTTAGTCTTGAAAAAAACATTTTCATTTTTTAGAGATGTGCATGATATACTAATTGCACACTAGTGCATATCAATATATATCGTGCACTAGTGCAAATTATTTTTAAAAAGTGCACCAACAAACTTGAAAATAGTTTTAGCTTGAAATTATACACATATTTTGTAAAAAATATTTTCCTAATTTGTATGTTTCATTATGCAGGGGTTTTATTGATAGAAGATGGTTGATACAAAATTAGGGAAATAAATATATAGGGACAAGTAAATGGAAGCACATCCCAAGAAGAGAAAATCGAAATTTATTTGAAGTTTTAATATAAAAATAATATATTTGAATTATTTGTAGGTTTAAATGATATGTATTGGTTAATGTGTGTCAAGTAAAAGAAAAAATTGAAATTTTTTTATAAGATTGTTCACAATCCGAGTGGGAAAAAAGTGTAAAAGATTTATGAAAATGTTGTAAAGAGAGGAATTAGGTGGATCAAAAGGTGATCAACATGAAGTTTTTCTTTGACATTTTACTAATAATATACTTCTTAACAATAAACATGGTGGTTGAAATGAGAATAATTTAATTGCAAGAGGAGCCATCCCAACAACAACATGCATCAAACATATGTAATCACTGATTTTTTTAAAGTGTAATTAGAGATTTTAATAATTGCATGAAATACTAATTTGCAATTGTTTTGTTGTTGCAAAAAATAAAACACAATGGAACACATTCAGCACATAAGATGAGATGACAAGGAAGAAACGGGTTGATCCCAATATTTGTCAGTACTTACCTTTTCCTTACTTAAAATTTCATATTTGTTGGAATGTTTATATTTTAATTAATTTACAATCATCCATGGATGTTTTGTAATAGGTGATAACGTACAAAAAAGAGCCATCCAAACATTTGATTGACATTGGATTAAGTATGGGTTGGGAGTATATGTTAGAGCATCAAGGGTTAATTGAACAATTTGTAAGTATCTATGTTATTTTACTTACCTTATTTTATAATTAATGGAATAACAAGAAATCTTTAATTATATCTATGCTTTATCATGGTGTATAAAAATAGTGGGAAACACAGTAAAAAGTGGAGCCAATAGAAGATTTGTTGAGAGACCACATAAGGATTGGCTTCAAAAGAATGTGATTTTTTTTATGAATCACTTGTTGCTATTGTACACTTTTTTAATTACACAATAATGAATATTATCTATAAATGTAGATATACACATTACACTTTATTTCTATGTTTGTAGATGAAACAAGAAGAGGTGGAACAAATTCAAGTCAATCAACAAAACCTTTGACAAAATAACCCATGTACAATATCCCCTGCAACTGATGATGAAATGAGGGATGCAAGCAACTTGAGCAACAACAATAGTTCGAGTGATAAATGATTATCAATATAATTGAATGTTACAAGTTATATATTTTTAAATGTGTGCATATGAAAATCAAACATTTTGTTTAATGTGAACATATTGTCCGAGTTGGATGATGATAGGTTACCAATAATTGTAACAATTAATGACACTTTTCTTATTGCAACCTTTATGTTAATACCCCATTTTGTATGAAGAAGGATCTCTTTTCCATATATAATAAAATGGATTTTTTATTCTATAGCATTGTCTAGTACCACAAAATGTTATATTATTGATTATATGGATGATTTACATTGTTACAATGAATAGAGGTGTAACTAGTTGGTATCTTTGTTTAAACTATATAATACATTAATGTAATGATTATATCCAAACACAATAATTAAAATATAAAAATCAATATTATTATAAAAAAAATATTAGATTTTTTTATGATTAATTGAAATTTTATCAAAAAATAAAAAGCTCCAATTGCATACCCACAATGTGGATAAATTCATCACTAAAACATATCAGTGCATTGTATTCATTTGAATAAAATATTGCAGCTCCTACATATTTATGGACCGGTGCATTTGAATGGTTGTTACACATTGGTGCTTTATAAATGAACAATCATATCAATGCTAATAACTATAATAAGAGCACCAATGCTCTCAATGACAACATGCTAATAACTATAATAAGAGCACCAATGCTCTCAATGACAACGATAGTACCATTCCCTTCAATGATATCATTATCATTACTATTATAATATTTTAAAGTATGTAATGTCGTATACACAACACTACTTTTAAAGATATAATATGCATCAATTATTTAAATATATATAGTATGTAACAGTGCTTTATAAATATATAATGCACATTGGTGCATATTGATTATGGTGCATAGATGTGCCTTACTAATATAAACACACTAAAAAAAACCTACATTAGAACATTCAACCACCCAGAATTTTTAGTTGTAGTGAACAATTATTAAAGCCTTCACTAAAATCTCCACTATCAATAGTGGAGGTTATTTTGATAATTGTTTCCTATCTTATAACACTAACAACCTCTACAAAAACCTCCACTAGGTCGTGTTTTCCTTGTAGTGATATAAGATGCAACTTGGGAAGATGAACTCTTCCTATAGAAACATATGCTATTGTTCAATGATGCAACACTTGTTTGAAGGGGAGGGGCATATTAACCCCCTAAGTCCCACCCCCCATTAATTATCATTACATTAATTATAATCATATAGGATTATTTTTCCTTATATTCCTCTATATCTCCTATATATAGAATAAGGAGACTCATTCGAATGGTCGGATTATCTATTGAATGATATGTTTTAAAAGGAGGTTTCCCCCTCAAAGAGGATTTTTTTTATTCACTCTTTCACTCTATTTTGGTGTAGTACTACTAAATTGGGTTATTTTCATGTTTATTTATCTATTTTTTTCATAACAAGGTGCCTATAAAAAATATTTTGAGAACCCAAGTAAACATTCCCCTAGATTTTACATGGATTCATTTTTTGTTGGATGCAGTTTGTGCCATTAGTGATTTCCTAGACATAGGTGATATGTGGCATCCTTATCTTCCTCCTATACTAGTTGATTATTATAAATATAGATACTCATAAAACTATGAAAATGTCTACAAGGTATTCATAGCTCCTCTTTGATAACCCTTGCCCGAGGTTCTCTAAGGAAGATTTGTCCATGCTAGATTGGATAAAGGATGGTAATTATATTTGTGTCTATAATAACACTTTAGCTCCACAGATATTACCTAAACATGTTTTGAACAAGTTAATTATCATATATATATATATATATATATATATATATATTAGATGACCAAATTCATATAAAATGCCATATTAAAAGAACATGGGAAGAGAATATTCCCTACATTTCCCTTACTATTGAGGTCTACACTTTATCAGATTTCATGGAAGAAGAGTGACAAAAGATTATTAAAATGAGTTTTAAAGGATATAATTCAGTTCTTTCAAATCCCATGATCTGTTGAACAAAATATTGGACCATTTTAAGCAACAAGACTCAACTTGGCCATATTTCCACCAAGGTTGTTTGAAGGAAGAAGCATGCAAATGTGCCTCTGATTTCCATTCAATTATTCTAAGAAAACATGAATCCATGGATAGAGAAAGGGATAAGGAAAAACTAATAAGGTCTTTCACATAACTAATGGTTGGCTTACACCCTAGAAAAACATCCACATGGCAAGAGGTTGTGCCCATGAAACATACATAAAACCTCAAGGTTACATAGGGAAACAAGTTGGGAGAAGACAGTGCCAAAGGTGCAATAATGATACAAAGAAATTTCTAAAGTTAGTATCACATTCATGAAGAAGTATGATGCATCTACCCAACAAAACAAATGATCTCAAATCTATGGAAGATCCTGGATTGAGAAATCAATAGAACAAGAGTGGTAGATACACTCCACCAAAGGCTAAAGAATATGAACATATAAATGTTGATGTGATTGGGGGAATGCATTCAGAGGTTAATTTTGGCCCACTGGGTGGAGCTACTAGCATCACAATAAAAACATATTGAATCAAGGATTTACTCAAGAATTTACCTAACAACATATTCGATGCATATCCATTTTCCATCCTTAAAACTTTTGTGTTTGAAAGGGATAATTAAGCTATTAAGAAACAAACCCACAAGCGGAAGAGAGATGAAAAAGAGAAGATCATTATTGAGATTACATAATTGGTTGTAGTAAATACCAAATAGGCCAATCCAACAACAATAACAACCACATGAATAGAAACCATCCACACTATGAAGGAAACAATCTTTGAATTAATAGACAAGATCATACAAAAAAAAAAACATATTGAAAATCTTGAAAATAGGTATCTCATTACAAGGCCTCTAAACATAATTTGAGTTTGTTCACCCAGAAGTGTGAAGAACATATTGTACATATCCCCACAATTTTTTACCAAGATATCCATGCCTACAAGGATTTTACTACCAATGTTGTTGTGATGAAATAGAAATTTGATTGGTGGAGAGATTAAATGGATTGGAAAGGGTAAAGTGTAGATGAGATCATTGTCTCACAAGAGTGATACAAATCCATTCTGACCAACATACATCCATTAATATAGAGTGAGATAAATCGAATCTCTTTTAGGACCAAACATGTACAATGCAATATTAGAGATGAATTGGAAGATATCGAAGCTTTGGTACAAGATAATGATGGATACATCATTAAATCCATAGATATGGCATCATTACATAGGGTGCCTCCCTTTTAGAGAGGAGACAAGCTCATTCCTTTCAACAAGATTATGAATAGAACACATAAATACTTGAAGGAAATCAAGTAATTGATAACTCAAGTGAAGGCCATCACATTAGTGGAGTTGGGAAAATTTGTTGTGAATATTATCACCATTCAATTCTTCTTGTTGAATTTGTCCTATAGAATAGGCCCAATTTATGATGATCTTGTTGAATTTTATAATTTCCAGATCTGATAATTATTGCCTTATGATTTCAAACAAATTTTAATGTCATTGCTATCATAGAATAATTGCACACTGAAAATATCAACTGAAATATAACTGCAACGAAAATAACAAAATCATAGAAAGCCATGCACAGTAGACATGATATTTTTACCCTGGGAAAGACAACCATGGGAGAAAACCCATCAACTTTTCTTAAGAAGAATTCTAGCCAGAAAATACATCACCATAAAATGAAGAATCCATTATATAGAAGGTTGCATCCTAGCATGAGGAAGATCCCTCAAGGCTAGTGAACCACTAGACAAAGATAGTGCACCACAAAAGTCTTTCCAAGATGCTCCTTAAGAATTTTGTTGGAACTGCTGCAAATGTTGCACTAGACTTGCACCCTTCTTTCGAGAATATGCGAGATGTGTAGAAATGAATTGATCCATCCTTTATTTATAGTAATCTGAGTCACCTTTATTTATAGTAATCTGAGTCACCTTTATTTACTTGTGGGGTCGACTTCTTCTTTTGTCCACAATAATTCATTTAATGTTTTTTAGGGGCTTCTTTAATATTTTAATGCTCTTTGACTTGTCTTCTTGGTTTTCTTCTTTTACTAGAAAAGTTGTCCATGAGCCTTGTTGATGTGACATCTCCTGACACGCACGTCTAATTAATATAGGGCTCTAATGTTGAGTAAACCCACCAAGAATCCCCTCAGCACAAGAGGTCTCTTGAACCTACATTTTCAACATTAGACTAGACTTGTAAACAAGTCAAACCTGCCCTATAAAAATTAGATCACTCCAACCTGGAGTAGGCATGTGATAACATCTAACTTCTCGAGTCTTTATCACTCCTTATCAAATCATCATGACTAAGGAGAAAGACTACACCTGGGCCATTCACCACTAGCAAAGCCTCGTGAGTGAATGTATAATTTTCCCTTGGTCAAATCAGCATGACCAATTTGGGAGAATGTTTGTTCGATGTTGCATCTCGAGTATTTATCACTCATATTCAAATCAACATGACTAAGGAGAAAGACTACGCCTGGGCCATTCACCACTAGCAAAGCCCCATGAGTGATTGTATCATTCTCCCTTGGTCAAATCAGCATGACCAGCTTGGGAGAATGTCTTCTCGATGTTGCTAACTGGAGAACCATCAACATCCTGGGCCATTCACCACTAGCATAGCCCCGTGAGTGAATGTATCATCGTCCCTTGGTAAAATCAACATGACCAATTTGGGAGAATGTTTGCTTGATGTTGAAACGTCAACATATATAAGATACAAATTTGAATTTCTAAGGTCATTAAAATGAATGTAGTTTTTAATAAATATTTTTCATTGCAAACAACTAATAATAGAATAGGAGAGTATGCAAAGAGTCAAGAAGGAATGTGAAGAGACATTTTTTAACCCCTTTCTTAACTCTCTTAAATATTCTTGTATTGAGTTATTGTAAAGGGACTTTTCAAGTAAAGGGGACTTGGGAGGAAGATTGTATAGTATAAATTTGAAGCTCCATTTGGGAGGATATAATATGGTCATGTGGAGTTGTGGTGAAGAATTGTGTAATCTATTTGTTGCATTTCTTCATGACCAATTTAAAAGTATTTTGTTTATGATTTAGTTATTTGTGATTATGTTTTCCTAACACATAGTGGGATTGATGAATGCAAATCATGAACTTATTGGTTTGTACAAATACAATATATTTAGAATTGCAGAGGATAGAAATCTGAATTTTGTTCTTAACAACTTCATTGATTTGACCGCTTGAGCTTAAGACTTTCATTTTGCAATTTCATTTATGCATATAAACCTCTCTCTCTCTCTCTCTCTCTCTCTCTCTCTCTCTCTCTCTCTATATATATATATA
>JZKD02S0109040.1:819694-843463 GCA_000966675.3 Picea glauca | reverse complement strand
TATATATATATATATATATATATATATATATATATATCAAACAACCACCTCTACAAGCTAGAGGAATCATCTTTAAGGGTGGAAACTATGTTTTGGGAATTTCTATCTAATGAGTTCCCTATGAAGGTAAAAAAAAAAGGTGATTTACACGAGTCAACAAATTTTCTCTAGGAGGGTGGGCACTTTACATTTATGGATTAAAGTGATAACCCATATCAACCTAACAATCTAGATAATGTTTGAATTATTTTCTAAATACAAAGATTAGATCACCCAAAATTATATTAGACTATTTGGTCACTCACACAATCAAGATAATTACGAGAACATATGTAATTGAGAATGATTCCTATACTTTGAGAAAATTCAAACATATAGGTCGATGATCTTATTAGGACCAATCTAGTGAGACTTATCTTAACACTATTCAAGACCCAACATATACAACTTATCGCACAACCTAAATTGTAACCTAACACACAAACCAATGCAATGACAATGGCTAGAGTTCATCTTGCTTGGTTGTCCAAGGATTCCTTGCAATTGGTTGGACAACTGTATTATTTACCAAAAATAATGGAAAACTACATCCCCAAATATAATCTTAAGGAGAGAAATCTAGTTGAAGATCATGTCAAGGCCTATATGTAGGTCATTTGGTTGCTAAACACATGAGAATAACATGTTATTTGCCAACTCTTCCCATTTAAATTTCAAGGAAGAGAATCTACTTAGTTATATAATTTTCATATTTGTTCCATTCATAATTGGTGGGATTTTGAAAACAAATTCTTACGCAAGTTTGGGGATGACAAAATCCTGTGGTACTTGTTGTGCAATTAACCAAGCTAATAATTGAACCCAAAGAAAAGAATCATAATTTCAGTACCAAATTTCCAAACCTATACTTTCCCATTCTTGAAAATAGTAGGCCATTGATTGAATACACATTAAAATTTAATATTAATTCACTTGATTCCATTGTAGCTCTCCTCATAAAGAGGGATGGGATCCAAAGCTTGCCTACAACTTATGACAAAGCCATAAAATAGAAAAATAAATGTATTTTATATATGTGACACCATTTTTTAATCTTTCCCCTTTATAGACCATTTCCATGAGTATGAATACAAAAAAATCCCTATCATTACCATAGCCAACTGAACAAGGACATGGGAATTCTTCACCAAGAGATTGAGGGCATGCAAAGAGTCTGACAAAATTTTCCTAATGAATTCATTAATTTTTATAGAAAAACATATGAAGGATCCTCAACAAATAGTTCCATATAACATAAATAAAGCTAACACCAACACTCCTAAAAGTTGCATGGCTAAAATTGACCCCACTCTGGTGAATAATCAAAGTGGTCTTGAAGACATTTCCATGTATTTGGTGTAGACTACACAAGAACCCCACAATGAGAAGCAATGCCCCCCAGTTCCTAAATGATTTGAAACTTTTCACACAACAAATTAGTGATGGTGGAATTGACCCAAATATCTAAACCTATCCCCTGTGATCACCATGGTCGTATGTGATAATTAACTTTTCACTAGCGCATAGGCTTATGAGGAAGAAGAAAATGAAACTAAAGAAGTGTATAGTAGGCAAGGAAACTATGCTTATCCATTACAAAACAAGATTGAGCAACAAGTTGATCCTGAGACTCCACCTAATGAAAGGTAAACCATCTTAGCCTTCATCCTCTTTTGAAACCAAATATAAAATAGTCCAAGAAATGAAGAAAATGTGAGTCAATATATCTTTTCACAACATCTTAAAGATTTAAAGTGAACACCATGACTTATTGCCTAAATATTTAAAGGGATCTTCTATGACTAAGAAGGATTTTCCTTTGAATGAAACCTTCCAGAGACATTCCAAGTTTAGAATGCCTCCATTCTTATCAATCTTCAACATTTTCAATCATTATCTCCATAAAAAATTTTGTGGATTAGTGTGCACCAACAAATGTAATTCTATACATTATGTGTCAATTGTTGAATTCTAAAATGAACTTTGCAAATTATTTAGCTGGATAGATTGAAACTGAAGGTTATAGGGGGATTGAAAGTCACTTTTATCCAAATAACCTCAAACCCAATAATACATGAAGTCACTAACATTTTCACTATGGACACTCCATAGGCATATGGCATGTTTCTTAGTTGATATTGATCACATAACTTGAAAGGATATTTCACAACCAAATGATCTCACTTATGGGTGACGTGGAAGGGGAATCCTAATTAGATCATAACTGAAATGGAGAAACCAATTAAATGCATTGTAACTGATGTCAAGGAGAAGAACAAATTGATTGTGCACTTTCAGACCAATTTCTATACATTCTTCTTGATGGTACCCCCCACTTTACCTGCATAGCTTGAGGATTCCACCCTCTCTTAGGCTATAATAAGTATTGCTCCTATTCATCATTTAGCTAATGTTGACTCAGGGAGTGTAGTAACCCCCCCCCCGTTTCTAGCAACGTTCCTATGATGGGGCCAAGTCTAACTCCAATGTAGGATTTAGATGTGTTCTTATAGACCCGAATCAAAATAAAACTATTTGTTCTCTTGGGATGGAATTTTTCTTCATGAATAATACCATCAAGTATGAATCTTTATTGTTAGGACTACAACATGCTATAGATTTGAAAATTAAAGACTTGCAAGTATTCAAATATTCTAAGATAGTGGTAACACAAGTGAGAAATAAATTCCACTAAAATTCTCTGCATTTAGTGAACTACAAGGAAAGATTGTTTGACTTGATTGGTCACTTTAAGTCCTTAAAGATTCAATGTATACCTTGAACTAGCAACATTATGGTAGATATGTTAGCTATTATGGCAACCTCTATGTCCCCTATGAAAGGTTTTCCATTAAACAAATTCTTAGTCTAGCTATCATTTAGGGCTTCCCTTTCTCTTAACATTGAGAAATGGAAAGTCTTCAAGGGTGACCAACATATCATCTATTTCTTTACTAATGTACAGACTTTTAAGGGTGCTATAATCGATGATGAGGAATACGTTAAGTGTACTTCTAATTATAATGATGAGACAACCTTGTTTCACTCCAATGTGATTTCAAAATAGGTGGTTAGCCTTGAAAAATTATTTGAGCAGCAACATAAATTTTCTAGACAAGTAAATACTAAGAAAAATAAGCTCCTCAATAGGCTATAAGGTAATAGTAAATTGAGGAATGATCAAAACCTCAACATGATTAACACTGGAACTTTCTATACAAGTCACTCAAAACAATGTTACATCAATATGTTCAAAGAAATTTGGGATATATTTTCTTGGACTTACAATGAGTTGAAAGTATACGATCTAAAAATAATTCAATATATTATACCTTTTAAGCCAAATACAAAGCCTTTTGGTAGAAATAAAGACATAAATCCTTCATTACAACCCCTCATTGAGAAGGAATCGAAAGACTCTTGGATGCTTAGATCAATTATCTAATGAGGTACAGTACATGGGTAGCTAACTTAGTCCCTATTCATAAGAAAAGGTAATTAAATCCGATTATGTGTGCATTTTAGAAACCTTAACAAAGCTTCTAAGAAATATAATTATCCCCTCCCATTTATGGGTGAAATTCTGAAATTGGCTACTGGTTCAAAGATGATGTCTTTATTAGACAAACTCTCAGGATACAACCAAGTCTTAGTCTCCTCTGATGATAAAAAAAAAGACAACATTTACAAATACAATGGGGCACCTATGCCTATAGAATAATTACTTTTGGGCTAATCAATGTTGTTGTGATTTTTCAGCAAGCCATGCATATAGCCTTCCAAGGAAATGGTAATCTACATAGATGAAATCAATGTTTCCCAAGGATAAATTGATCACATTTAGCACTTCACTCTTAATTTTAGCTAATTTCATAAATATGGGATTTGTTTGAATCTCAATAAAAGTATTTTTTTGTCACCAAATGGATACTTTTGGGTAGATTATCATCACACTACTACAATAAAGGTTTGTAGCATCACTTTAGCCATCAAACCCTTGCTAAGTTTTTTTTTTTAATTAATTGTTCCAATGATTATTTGTAACTAAATGATGATGAAGATGATGGTGTTACCATCCTTTGAGACCAACATTGGCCTATCATCTCTTAATAAAAAAAAGTTAATTATTTTGTTTTATTATGTTGCTTCTAAGCATAAATATCTTTCAAATAAGATTATCGAGCTCACTTTCATTTTCATGGGTTAATATATTATAATTATTAATATGATTACAAGTGTTTTGAAAATGAGATGTAAACTCTATGTACGTTGTGTACTCCAAGAGAAAAATATTTATCATCTTCTACCTTGTTAGAATTGCAAACTTTACAAATTATTTCTTCATTGTGTGTTTTAGGTCTTGTCCACCTCCTAGTTTCACTATGAAGCTCATGTAAGTTTGTTCTTATTTTTGAAATATTTATTTTCTTCTTGAAACTAGCAATAATAGAGATATAGTTTTGATCTTTTAAGTTCGGATTAAACATCACTTTGTAGTAAACCATTTTTTACTTATTCTCAATCTCATTGCAACACCATAGATTTTACTTAAAGTTAGTTGTTATAATACTATTAATGGTTTTGATACTATGAAGGGCATTCTCTTGTACTACCCCCCAATACTATAGCCAAGAAGTAGCATCTCAAGCCCACCCTCTCTTTAGCCTTGACTGATTTTTACTAGTGTTTGAAACTACTATAGGAAGCATGTCTTTCTTTGTGTTAACCAACTCATACAATAAGTGCAGTATCATAGCCTTACTCTCCATAGGTGGGAGACCAGACTCTAAAAGATGGACAGGGTAGGGTGTATTACTTTTAATTCTAAGATTGTAGGGTGTATTACTTTTAATTCTAAGATTGTGTATTATAAAATGCTTTTGGATTTTCTTTTTTTTCCTCCAAGTCTCCCTAGAAATAGTACAACATCAGACTTCACAACCATATAGAATTATTGTTCAACAAGCACATAAAAAAAAACTTTTTTTTTTTCCAAAAACCAAAACTTAGCTTCTCTAAGATTATTTTTAAAAAAATAAAAAAGATTTTGACCTCCACTAATCCTTTTTTCAACATTATGGTTCTAGTTTAGTTTATGATAGATATTAATTCCAAGATATTTATCCTAAGAGACTTCTTCCATTGAGTTGTGGTTATCATAAAAAACTTTGGGTGGCATTTCTAGAATTGATTATCACTATCTTTGTTTTATCAATATTTACAGTCATCTCAAAGTCTATTTAAAAATATTTGAGAAATTGAGCTAGCTTTCAAGGTCAAAAGGGTTCCTTGCTAAAATGTAACGTCCTCCTCGTTACGACAACAACTCTGATAACAGGTGCAATTTTTATTTTTTTTTAAAGTGTGTGCGCGCGTGTAAAAAGGAAATAGACACACTTGACTCTACGTCGCCACCCGACGACTAACAAGACGCAACCACGATGACCACAACAAGAAGACATAAGGCGCACAACAAGTAACTGCAAGCATTAAACGACCTACTGTGTTAAGTACAGTACGAACACAGATGGAAGAACCCATAGTAGTAGATTTTACTATTTCTGCACAAGAAAGCAGGGCTTTTAATCTTAGTTCTCTGCTCCGGAGAGAGAGAATGTCAGATAGGCTCATGGCCGACTGCTCAGGCAGAAACTAGTAATCTCTGTCAGGAGGTCGCAGTGGTGGGAACTCTGCCTTTAAATAGCCCGCGACTACTAATACGACCTTAGGGGTGTGTTGCAAGAGTGGAAACCCTGCCTTTAAAGGGCCCAAGACTCTTGATACGGCACTGGATTCTTTACACAGAAAATAATCACACACAGAGACTTATATACAGAGCGACTAGTTTTATCAGATCGAAGAGTCTGATATCATACAACTGTGAGTTTGGACAATTCCAATTATAGTACTAACCCTGAAATTAACCTGACCCTAAACGTCAGCATGGACGTAAAAAAAACAACCTTATTAACCCTAAATTTAGCAGCCCAACCCTAAGCCAATCAAAATGAAACGAACAACCCCGTATTCTACAGAAGGCGCAAGTCACTTAATTGCAAATTCAATTAGTTGCGAATCCAAATAATAGCAAATCCAATTAAATGCGATTTTCATTAATAAGACATTTTCAATGAATTGCAAAATCCCATTCACCAAGTCATAATAACCTTGGAACTTAGTTTAAAACATTTATATTTTATCTACTATCAATGATATTTAATTTCATCACCACTACCATGAACTAACACCCATTTTTCATTTCATTTTACAATAACTAAATAAAATGACCAAATACATTACATCCGATGTGGTGTCTATAATCATTTTAGTAAATTTACCATAAAACGACTACAACGTCCACATTAACAATTTCACAACCATTAGCTTGAGCATTAAACGTTCATTCCATACTCATTACCATAAACAATAATAATAATTGCATTTCATTGCCCAAAGCATACAGTCAGCCTCACTCTACATCGATTATTACTCTAACCAATATTAACATTAGCATCAAAACATTACACTATATACCTTAGCATTACATTACCTTTATTTACCTTAAATTCCGTTATATTACATTTCATGTTAAAACCCTTGCAAACAAAATATCCATTTCCTTGCTTCTCGTATGCTGCCAACCAATGCACAATGAAGCGATCATATTTTATCTACTTTCAATGATATTTAATTTAAGCATATTCTATACCACGACATTTGTCCCACGATAATCGAATGATTGCTACATCAGGGAAAATCCATGCGCAATGACTACACATTCATAATTATTGAAGAATCGATTTATTGATTTCCAAAAGTTAAATAGAAACCAAGAAACTAATAAATATCTGGAATTCAATAGTTGGCAAGTATTAAAAATAAATTCGCCTTGAAAAATGCAACTGTAAATGACTACAGAGCTGTCTAGATCACCAAGCAAAAAGATCTGCTGTCAAAAAAAGGTAAGAAAAGGGAAGGCACGGGTAACAGGCCGCGGTTCAAGGAAATTCAAGTCCCCAAAATAGATTCACCACGCAGCAGGGAGCAGAGAGCCGCAATCAAGGGCCAACTCGCCAGAAAAATTAATGTGCCGGGAAAAACACGCATAGGTAATAATGTGCTATAACGCCGATAGATTAATGCCCAATAATAAAATAAAAACGTTAAACGTACTTGCCCAACAATTAACTCACATTTTCTGTAAAAAGGAAGGGTGAATTTGTAGTTACCAGATTTGACAATTATTAAAGAAAGGTTGTGGGTCCTGAGTATGTTCAACCATAAACATTTTACACATGCGCCCCATCAGTCTGAGCTCGTAGGTCAAGGTGGGAAAGACGCCCAGTTAGCCTCGTCCCAAGCGGGATTTGGGTAAGGGACACACCGAGGCAGGATTTACAGCTCAACCCAGGTGTAAAACGCAGGCAGGGTGGTGGCGTCCATCTTCACTCAGGAAGAATGAACGCGGCCAAAGTTGTTTACACAGTGGTGACAGACCGCTCAAGTTGTTTACACAACGCTGACAGTCCTGAGATTGGGCACAAGATTTGGACTGAAGGAAATCTGTACACAACAGATATGGGGTCGATATCCATCTTAACATTGAAGAGTCGTGGTGAGGGGTCCGAATTTTCAAGGCAAGTTGGGATTCGAGTCTGAGTTAAATTCTTTTGTTGCAAATTAAAGGGGCCGACTTGCAATTTGGGTTGCACAAAAAAATTGAGAGAAAATCCTTTGCCGGTTCCTGGCCTAAAACGAGGCCGAATGGATACCCGTCATCCCTCGACGATAGGGCGCATAAGTGGCTCAGAAATCGGCTAACTCTACTACCAGATCAGCCACTAGCATACCGACCATTAATCATCTTTTAAATATAAATAAAAAGGATGGTTGTCCAAAAAAAGCAGTTATCGGCAGAGGCCTACCTAAGATATAAACAATTTGCAGACGAAAATTGAATCATTTACACTACCATTCCACCAATCAATCGCGGAGATTTTTTTTTTTAGATAACCAAGTTGTTGAGTGCTGGGTAAGAAATTGCAGACTGAGATTGATTTCAATTTTCATTCCAGAACCTCGTTATATCATAGACACGCGGAATGTTGGCCCAACCAGGGTATTCAAAACGCAGACTCATAATGTTTATACATTTTCCTTTTCTTATCAGATTGCCAAACATGCAGGCAGAAAATTGATAAATCTAACCAACGCCAGAATACCAATGAATAACATACAAACAAGCACCTTAATCGATTTTTTTTTTTTTTTCTGTTTCTTTATCTATCAAACAGAGGAAAAAAAAAACTTTAATTACAGTTGCATTGACATCCCTAAAACTTACACAGCATTTACATAGCAACCAATTCCATTATCGGAGGTTTTTCAGTAGCTAAATTCATTATATGAGGTTTCTCAATAGCAATTAGTTGTAATTTATTCCCCAAAAATCCATAGAATATAAACCTGTACATGATTTCAACCACAATACTTATCACGAGAGAACCTTAAGAATAAAACAGCAGATATGATTATAATCACCAAGTAATTAACTAAAAACATCCATTTAGTCCATTCACAGCTGATAACCCATTCCCAGCATGAGTCATAATGCATACAATTCTACAAATTTAAAAACCATACCGTTGCCTCAATGACGTCCTCGAGTGTCGTCTGCGCGCTATGTGTCGCTCCCGCTCGCTGACCGTCGAGACCTCACCGATACCTCCCAGCCAATCGCTAGGGGTACTCTGCTTCCCCCTTAGCCCCCCGAGCCACAAAGGGGCCACACACTGTCCAGAAGGTAAGTCTAGATTCCCAGCTCGCCTCGCAAGGCCGAGCTACCACTCCTATCCAAGCTGGGAAAATCCCAACTCTCCACAAGTAATCAGTCAAGTCACAAATCCGACAGCGTAACGTTACGCTAACAGCCGATCCTTTCTTCCTCATCTTCATTTTCTTTTATAGAGTTTTAGAGCCTCCAACTTTCCCTAAATCACATTTAAATTTAGTTTTAATAAAAATATTCTAAATATTCTCCTTCGCACAAGTGTCGTCCATCCCCCTCTTTCCTCCAATAATTATTTTCTTAAAATTTATTAATTGCCTCAATTCCCTCACCCACCTAGAGTTTCTCCTAAATTTACTCCTAGGTGTTCCTAGATCCCCTTACATGTTTTAAATACTTTCCCTAAAAATGATGTTGCTAAAATAGTTCAAATTAGAAGATTCTTTATTGTCGATTCCTTACTATGTTGACCTTGTTTTTTACCATAAGTTCCATCTTTCCTTTATTATGTTTCCTCCATTACTTAGTTTCCTAATTCTTATTATTCCCTACCTTCCCCTTTTTATTAAAGCCAAAATGGCAGTTGTGTTATTACATCTTTCCCTTTTATTATTAATTTAATATCTTTTGCACTTTCACAAGTTAACAAATAATTTCTTCTTTGCAATTTTTGAATCCATTAGTTTTTAATTTAATTCTTACTCTCTTCATTTACCCCAAGAATTTTATGAAGACTAAGCTATTACTTAAGTGGGTTTTTGTTTAAATTTTTATTTTTATTTTTAGGGTCTTTTTCTTAAGGTTAGACTAAAATTTTTACCCTAGAGAAGTTTTTTTTTGACTTGGGACTTAGATTTTGAACTAGGCGACACTTGGTTAGGGAAGTTGTTTAAGGATTTCTTAAGGCGTTAAAGTCTTAGGGCCATCTAGGTTTGTTTTTCATCATCATCAATGTGACGTGCCCTTCAGGACGCACTACGTGCTCCAAGGGTGCCACTCGCCTTGGTTGTTTCTTTTGCGCGACGTGTCATTCAAGATGCACCACATGCTCTAAGGGTGCCACTCGCTAACTTGTGTTTCTTTCGCACAACGTGCCCTTCAGGATGCACCACGTGCTCCAAGGGTGCCACTCGCCAACTTGACTGATTAGTAGACATCTATAACCCCTGGAGTCAACACTCCGCCAGGTGAACTTGTGGGAGACTAAGGGCTCTAAGGAATAAGGCCCTCGCCTTATTGCGCGCCCCTTAGAATCATCGTGAGCGACTGTCGCTGCCCTCACGGCATCGTGGATCCTCTTGAACTAGGTAATCGTTAACCTACAGTTCAAGCCACGACGGGAGTGCTAGTAGGTTGTGGCAGGGCTGTTATCCACCCCTCTCCCTCAACCTCTCTGGAAATCGTGTGTGGCCCCTTTACTCCATATGTGAGTCTGGTCGACAAGCTATCGTCAGCCTGCATCATCAACAATCATGTCAAAACATGTCCACATCAATCATCAAATCAATGGAATATCACAGTAAATAAATCAACCCAAATAGCACACTCCCTGACTCAATCCGGAGTCCAAGGGGTTCCATTGATGCCTCTGCATCCTCAAGGTCCAAAACCCTGCACACTCAATAAAACTGAGTCAATAACACATGTCTATGTCAAAGAAGTAATACATCATGTCATCTATCATAACGCATCATCATCAAGGATAAATGTTTTATCATCATAAAAGTCCAGATCACTTGCGAGCAAGTGTCCTCAAAGAATAAGTTTTCTCAGTGCGCCATAGCGGGATGTTACATAAAAGAACAATGTCATTGGCATATAGTAGGAGGAGGATAGCTAGCCCTATGAGGTTCAAGCCCACACACTGCTTCCTCTAGGGAATCTTCTAACTTGTCTATATAAATACCAAAAAGAGTAGGGAGCAAAGGACAATTGATTTGTTCTAATGAAACCTTGTTTCTTCTAAATTTAACAATGACTATCTCATATAATCTTATCACTGCATCTCTCAACTCAAACCAAACCCCAATATCTTCTAACCTTTTCCAAAGGTTATTTCGAGAAACTGTATCAAAAGCTTTTGTGAAGTCAATGAAAGAACATAGGGGATTGTCTTTCCTATTTCAACACTTTACACTATAATTATAAAAGTAATTAAATGATCTAAAGTCGAGTAATAACTTCAAAAATCGGTTCACCTTTTAGATCTCTTAACATAGTTTTCTAGCCATACACTAATCTTCTTTTCTAAAATTATACCATCCAACTCAACCATAAGAGGACTAATCATGATGGTCCCCTAATTTGAGGGTTTACTTTTATTACCACTTTTAAAATAGGAGCAATAAGGTTCTATGTCTAAAGCTGAGGTAAGCCCTACTTAGCTTCTAGATTGAAAATGTTATGGATGTGAGGAATGAGAATAGAGCTACCAGTTTTTAGAATGTATGCATGATATCCCTTAATGTCTTAAGTTTTTCCTTTTGCAAGATGCTTAACATCAAACCTAATGTCTTTGATAGTGAAAGCATCGTGCAACTTTAAAATCATGTGATTATGATTTAAGATATCAAGGGATTCATAAAGGTTTTTAAGGTATGAGTTCCAAGCTCCAATAAAAATCTTACTTTGCTTATCAACTTTCCAAGTTAAGATGAGTCTTCAAAAAAATTTAGGTTCAAATTTAGAAAGATATAAGAGTCTCTTTTGGTTTCTATTAACATATTTTTGCTTCTTTGTTTTAACTAATGTCTTGTTCTTTTTCATTTTAATAGCTTTTGGGGGTTCATTTAAGGTATTACTGATATCTTTTCTAGTAGTCTCGTAATCATTATTGTACCAGAGGTTGGTTCAACAATTATTTTTAAGAGATGTAATGGAAGAGTACTTGTGTATGCATGTTGAGATTTTTGTAGTGAAGTTATGACATGTCTTCAATATTATTATCAATAAAGGCGAGGTTAAGTTCCTTCTTAAAATCTTTAAAAAAAAGGTCAATTTGGGTTTTATCAAAAGTTGGGTGCATTTCGTTATTCATGTCAAAGTCATTTGGCTTTGTATGCAGGGAAACATTTAGAGTTAAGACTAAGGTTTTATGATCCAAATCAAGCTCTTGGTTATTTAATAATATCAATATTATCAATTTGATTGATTTGAGGAGATTGATGAAATGAAATAGTCTACTACACTATTCCCAAGTCCACAAATACATCTCACTCAATTTGAAGAGTGCCATGTGCTTATATCATTACAAATTATTAAGTTTTAGCAACTAGATAGTTTGAGCAAATCTGTACCAAATAAGTTTTCAATTAAGTTAAGTCCTCATGTAAGGTAGGTGTTGACTATGTTGCCAACACAAATATTACTTAGTGACATAATGTCAACTAATCGAAAACTTAATCGTTCAACCATAACCATTATCAAGCCAACAAATTAAGTAATGGTTGAACATACATATAATTAATTGTCATTACTTTTATTGTGAGCATGCATACCTTCCTTTAAATAGTTAATCTAATCAACTTTCTAACAAAGGAGAAAAAACATAAAACCAAATTTGAGTAAACCAACAAGCTCCCAAAGATGTCCATTTAAATTGACTCATAAAATGTGTGGTGTTTAACTTTTGAATAAAAATGTAATTATTTTTACTTCTCAAGTTGATTGTGCAAAAACAATTGCCAACCACAAGCATTATTGAACCAACAAATTCCAAAAAGTGTTACTTCAACATCCATACAATAAATTGTCATTATCTTCATTATTATCATGCAAATATTCCCTTTAATAATCAATATAATCAAATTATCAATGAAGTAAATAAATCATAAAATTATATTTCAGTAAATCAACAAGCTTTCAAAGATGTCCCTTTGGATAGACTCATAAGCAGCACGGTGCTTAGCTTTTACAAGAAAATGGAATTGTTTCTAATAAAATGCTTCTAGGAGTCCAAGATCCAATAGGATGTTTCACTATGACAAGAGGACAAGTACAGTAAATCAATTTATATAGATTAAGTATTTCCAATCTAAGCTAAAAAGATTCTTGGTTACTAAATTTTCCCCGGGAAATACCAAGCAAATGTAAAATATTTTCAAGGTTCCACATTTCAAGCAAAAAGCACATCCGAGCGTAAAACATATTTCACACCTTTAGAAACCACACGAGCCTCATGCAACATGCATTGGGGCCCATGGATGTGAAAAAGTGCCATTCCTGCAATTGGTGCCACCTATAAAACCAATATATATAATAAGCTAGTTAATATGCAACACTACAATAAAAATTAAAAAACATCCAATAGCTTGAGAGTTTTACATATACACATATTTACTAAGAAATATTTACACCATGCAATAGTTTGTGATGGGTTCATGCTCTTTCAGAGCAATGTATCTCAAGGGTATGAAGAGGCGTTACTAATCTTAAATATGTTGAAGTTTTACCAGATTATTAAAATCAGTTGATGTAATTTGAATAACGCATAAGGAACTGCACAAGAGGCATAAGATGTGGCTGCTTTGAAGCCATCGTTGTCAATAACCCTCAACCCATGCTGCCAGAGCAATAAGTGAAGCATGGTATGAGGCATGTATCTATATTCAACCAATGCGGTCGACGTAGTACTCATATTTCCCATCCATGGTTCCAAGTGGACCCATCCTTCATTGATGGACTTGAGGGTTCCATAGAGCTCACATATCATAATTAGTTCATCCATGCATATAAATTAACAATCCTTGACCAAAAGGTGTAATCTTTATAGAATATTTATTACAATCACCTAAACATGACAGTAAATGAGATTTTCACCTTTGGTTTTTGTTGCCAACACACCAAGTAATTATGCTTTCTATGGAGATTTATGAGAACCATGATTATTAGTTATGTAAATGTGGTTGTAAAATTTGGTGTCATTGGATAATGCAATGTTTGTAGAGGATGGATCCTAAGACATTGCGAGCCCTTAACAAGTATCTAAAAGCCAATTTGAGAGATACGCACTTATTTTATTTGCCAATAAAGACTTTTCTCTCTTTTTTTAGTTTCATCTACAAGTGGTATCATTCATGTTGGAAAAGGGATCCAAAAGAATGTCATTTTCTAAGGGACTTTTGAACGTCACAATGTTTCTTTGCAATAATTTCTAACCCTTATATGTGTCACTATTTTATGGTTAATCATTTTTACTGTTTACTAAAGAAAGGAATCAAGCTATTATTGATAATGATAACTTACATAAGAATAAAGAGTTTACCATTATAAGGCTTATTTTTGTCTAATCAAGAGAATGATTCAAAAAGCTTTGTCTAAGACTTTAGGCTTCCCAACCCTGAGCTTCAATGATTTAGCTTTATATTTTACATTAGGCAATGATTCAAAAAGCTTTGTCTAAGCCTTTATGATTCCCAACCCTAAGTTTCAATGATTTAGCTTTAGATTTGAGATTGGGCATTAAGTTTCCTTAGGTTTTGTACTATGTGTTTACTTTCATTGATGATTTAGCTTTATATTTGACATTAGGCAATGATTCAAAAAGCTTTGTTTAAGCCTTTATGATTCCCAACCCTAGGTTTCAATGATTTAGCTTTAGATTTGAGATTGGGCATCAAGTTTCCTTAGGTTTTGTACTATGTGCTTACTTTCAAAGCTTCCTTAGGTTTTGTACTATGTGCTTACTTTCAAAGCTTTTATTTGTCTTTTCCCTTTGATAGAGTGAGGGTCTTCCTATTTTTCTTAAGGCCCCTAATCTTCATCTCCAAATTCAACTCCACTCCATGAGTTGTCAATACGACATAAATAGGACATAAATAGGACGTCTTCCTCTCAAATGTGGTTGTTTGGTTCCTCCTTCAAGTCCTTTGCAATAGCCTCATTTTTGGATACTTTGTGAATAATGTGGATACCTTGTCAATGCTAAAGAAGGATCTGGTTTGAATGTAGTAAAGGTTAGCAAGGTTAGTACTTTCTTCTAAAAAGACCAGTAGGTCTTTGCACCCATTATGGGAGAACTGACTGTAGATGTTGTAGTAGACCTAGGCGTTGAGATCAATATCATCTCTTCCATTTATTGAGAAAAGGTACTTGTAGTGCCTCATTTCCTTAACTTTGATTGTGTGCTTGATTTGGAGGTCAACCCTAGGTAGCTAGGGTGACTCATCTATTTTTGAGTGATGATTGAGATGTTATACTTTTTATGATTCCATACATCACTCATGTTCTTCGCTGAGGTACTTGAAACAATTGATATGTTTTGTATTGCTTAGGATGAGAGCATTGTATATGTCCCTCAGTTGGGAAATGATTTTGGAACATATATATGTATATATATGATGATATAGTTTCATGATTGATCTGTATCATGGGTTATTAATGTGTGAAATCTGAATTGAATGTTAATGAGCAATATAGATAATGAGATTAATCATGATAGTAATATGTTATTTTAATCATGTGATGTAAACATGTGGTATGGTTTTGATTAGAGTGCATTGTTCAAGTGAGTTTTTAGTGTTAACCATGTGTGAGATGTGGTAGGATGGCCATGCACACAAGATATTCTCGGAAGGATTTGTTGTTACATGATCTAAGAAAGGGGCCCCAAGGCTAAATGAGCCTTCATTGAAGTTGAATTCCCTTATTAGAATGTCATGATTATTGATGATTATAATATGCTAGCTATGAGACATACTCTAACTATAAATAATAAAGGCAATCCACCACCTAGTTAGATGAGACAGGTGTGCATATGAGATGGGTACCAAGATGGGAGTCACGTTGATATGGTCCTAAAATAGGTAACAAATGAAATTGTGTAGCTCATATATGATCATTGGATGATTGATTGAGAAAAGTTATTTGATTTGTGTTCATGTGATGTGCAGGGCATGGGGCCAAGCCTTGCTAGATGGACATCTAATGGGTGTGGGATGCACCAAATAACTATGACACATTTTTTGATGGGGGGGTAGTGGTGACATCCCTAGTCTGTCACGAGATGAGACATAGAGTCTCATGAAGATATGCATGAACTATGGAATCAAATAGACGAGACATGCATATCCTGGAATAAAGGGGGCATGCCTATGAGCAACCATGCAACAGGTTGTATCCTAAAGTAAAGGGGACATGCCTATGAGCAACCATGCAACATGTTGTACCCTGGAGTAAAGGGGACATGCCTATGAGCAACCATGCAACATGTTGTTCTTGGGTAAATTCAAGCATGAAGAGATGATTGTAGGGGGGGTGCCTTGAGATTACTTATTTGAGTTAATTTGAGTTTGATGCCCTATTCTTAGGCATCCATTTACATTGATTTGCTTTAGATATATTTGGGTCTAAAACTGAATTTAATGGATGGTTATCAATTTCCCTTTGCTATAGGTTAAATCTGAAGTTTGCATTCACTTTTAAGAGTTGTTCGGTTAGCTTCCATGGATAAGAATTTGCTTTATGGGTTTTAGAAAAAAATGACTTCAACTCTTTCCCATTTTTAAAATGAAGGAATTGTTGAATAAAGCTTGAAGCATTGCGTTCTTGTTCTTGAACTAAAATATAAACGATGATATTTATAATAGCCAAAGATAGATTTGTGCATGCTAGTTCAATAAGACTTATTGAGTACATTTATTCAACCACGATAGAATGTACATGGCGTTTATTAAAAAGTAAAGTACATCAATGCTTTACAAGCACTGAAATTCTCTTATCATCTTATGAGAATGAAGAAGGTGTGTAAGAAGCACTTTGATTTGGACAAGGTTAGTAAATGCTACTTCCCTTTCTCTTTTATTACGTTCTTCGGAAATTGAGTAGTTGGAATGATATGGTTTAGAATGTCTTAGCATCATATTGGTCTTCATTGTTTGATATGCACTATTTATGCTAAATGTAAAAGTAAGTGGCATAATTAATGGGTTTGGTAATGGGTCCGGTTCTTGTTATGGAATTGGAAGTACTTGTAAGGATAAACATGTTGAGGCTCTCATCATGAAAGTGAGTATGAGCAAAAGAAAAGAGATTATGGTTCACGTGAACAAGTATTTTTAGAATGCATTTAGTATCTTGAATTTTGGATAAATGTACATGTGCATAATGTTTAGAGTATTTTGTCAATAGGGTTGAGCGTGTTCTTCTCTCCTCAATGATTGTTATGTTTCATATTTATGAAAGAGTTGTTTGCAGTTCTTTCACATTGAAATTGGTTTATGATTAATGAGCAAGGGATAAATGCTTACATGATGAATTGTCATAGGAATTGTACTCATTATAATGATTGTGGAATCAAGGCATGAACTACAAGTTTTGATAACTTGGAAATGCAATTCATGGCATTGGAAGTGTTATTATAACTAAGACGTGATTGTATCTTATTTTCTATGTGTTGTTTTTGCATTATTTAGAATTAAGTGGTTGTTTAAAAGAAATAATTTACCTATGTTTTGGATTAGTATGGTGACTGACATATTGCGCTGACCTCCATTGGACCACAACAACATTACCATTTGAGTTTCCAATTATACCAAATGCAAGCCACTCAAAAGATTAGTGGGCATACACACCAATCACTATGGCATTCACACAATGGCAAATTTTTAAGATCAATACTTTCACAAGGAGCCTATTGCATCTTGTTCAAACAACATTGGATTTACTCCACAAGGAGCACAATCTACTCCAATATGTTCATAATGACATTTTGCAAAGGTCGAAGAAAGGTGGTAGCCCTCCTAGATTAGAGCAAGCACATTGTCAAAGCTAAAACAGTCACCACAGACAATGATGAGCCATCAGGGCTCAATGTTGATATGGGCTATTTGTACAAAGCCAATAAAAGAGCAACTAATCCAGAACCCAATGAGGAAGGTGTCCTACAAATGGATGCATCATCTAAGGAATATTCTAATAGAGTCTTACAAGAATAGGCACATGAGAACCAAGAAATCTATATGAGTTATATTAAAAAATTGTTTTAGATGGAAAGTGGATGCATAACTGATTTTATTGATTCCAAAATTTGAAACAGAACAAGATCCCCTTGAGCACCTAAAAAGGTTTGAGGAGCTCACAATGTCTTTCTTTGTGTAGAACATACTACAAGCATTTCCCTGAACATTATGGCCAACAACCTATCCATGGTGTCTAGCACATTTTTTCCCAACGACTAACAATGTTTGGGACAATTTCCATACCTTGTTTCTTTGTCAGTTCACCTAAATTAAAGGCGAGAAGTGTTGTGGATATTTTGGTGTCGTATGGCTAACATTTGCAAAGCTTGTCCCATATCAAGCAAAACCAATTGAAGCATATCGAGAATCCTCTAGAGATCACCATCCATACTCTCCCCACATTTCTTGATGGTTTTGCACTAAAATGGTATTGTTACCATGAGGAGAAACACAAGGAGACCAAGGATTAGGTGTTAGCTTTCGAGGTTACTCTGAAAGTGTTTACACCATGCTTCAGTGTACTTCATGTGATTGGGGGTGTATGGTGTATGGATGACCCTTGGTTGTTTCGTGAAGGGCTTACACAATGGAGTTGCATTGCTCAGTGATTGCTAGACCTTGTCTTGATGCTTGAGTGGCATTCTTCCTTGGAGCATTGGAGACCTCTGGAGGTTGGTGACATTCTTCATGATGGCCACATGGAGGTTTCTTGCTTGCTTGGGAGAACAAATTTCTTTGGAGAAGAAGTGTTGGACCTCTTGGAGGAGGGCATTGAGCCCTAAATGGCATGGACATGCTTGGTTGCTTGTATGAAGACTTCTACTTGACTTGAGGATGCTTGGGTTGAGGGAGTGATCATGTAGGTGGGGTGGACCTGGGGGAGCATTGGAGCACTTGAGGCTTGAGGAGTTGGAGCGTTGGACACGTCTCGTGGAGCATTCATGCTTGAAGCCTTGCCTATTAAATGTCTTCACCTTGGGCTTGACATATGTTGCTTGGAGTGGGAGTGTTCCACATGTGAGCCTAGTTGTATAGAGTTAGGTTTCTTATAGTGGACTAGGTCCACTTTATATTGTTGGCCTCCCTTACCTATCATATAAACAGAAGGAAAGACTCATTTCACACAATGCATTCATTCACGCACTTGTATTAGATATGCAAGGAGTGGAGTATGCTAGTCTCTCTCTCTCTTGTGTAATCTTCAATGTATTATCTCTCTTTGTCTTGGAGCGTTAGGGTCCTTGGAGGAAGTTCAAGGAAATTAAAGAGTTAGGGTTTTACCATGAAAAGGCAAAGGAGCTAGGGTTTGTGATAAACCCTAGAGGGACAAAGATAGCATTGTATCTTGTAGCTCTTGCACTAAGAGAAGAAGACTAGGGTTTTGTGGCATTTGGAAACCTTGGTGTTACTTGTTATGTTTGTTGAGGAGAAGAGAAGAAGTCGTCTTGCATGTGCCAAGGAGGATTTGTCAGTGATGATGCTAGCTTGTTGAGGATCCTTGGTGAAGTGACCATCTTTGGCTGGGGTTGATTCCTAGCTAGGAGAAATTAGTGGCTAGGGTTTTCCTATGATTTCCCTAGCTAGAGTTTGGAGAACTTGACTTGTACTAACTTTGGGATAAATATGTGGTATTTATTTGTACTTTTTCCCTCTCTCTCTCTCCCTTTATATATATATATATATATATGAAGTTTCCAGCTGTCCAAATATTGTGTACTTGCATATTTGCTTTTCAATGTTTGTTATCTTCTTGCCTAGGTGGATTCTAGCACTTCTTGTTCATGTTGATTTGACATATTATATCATTGAAATTGTTAAGTGATTTAACACACATATAGAAGATAAAAGAGCATGTTTTCTTCTGTAAAATTATGTTGAAATAAAGTTAATTCAGATCTGTTATATGCTTAGAATAGTGTGCCTAAGGGTTGCACCTAGTTAGAATTGAAGTACACTTGTATGGTATTTATTCTCTTGGGATGTCAAGTAATTTGGGTTAAAGTAAAGTGAAGTATTTGCTACAGTGATTGAATACTTCAGATCAACCCTAAGGCTAAAAGTTCATAGGGATTAGATCCTGGAAACCTCAAGTTAATGAGGTGAAATTTCATATTTGCATTAATTGCCATGGATCATAAATTTCTACTCTAGGATGATCTATGGAAAAATTCTTGTAGAATTAAATCAAGGCCCAACCAATTGTTATTAGCCCCTAACCGAACTCCTAAGGAAAGTGCACACTTATGTCACCAAACACAGTCAGGAAGAGAATTAGAGGCTCATATTTTTTGTTTTGCACGATTATGAGTCGGATCCAATTCCGACAACTTATACCATAGAACAACTTGATGACTAACAAGTCAATGACCAACCCACTGACTGAAAGTGATCTGATGGTAGAAATTTTGTGAATTGAGCAATTAATGCAACTTCCAAAATTTCACTTCAATCTTAAGGTTTCCCACATCTAATCCCTATGAAATTTCAACCTTAGGGCTGACCTGAAATGTTAAATTATAGCAATAATATTTTAAAGTGATCTCAAGTCTATTTTTATAGAATCCATAAGAAAGGAACCAAAACTAGTGCATTGTTATGATCCAATGCCTTAAAATGATAAAACTTCAATGAATTACAATCCACTTCGAGGGGGAAACCTCCTTTTACAATATATCCAATTCAGAATACAATATGAGATGAGATGAGATGATCCTAAGACTTGGTCTCCTTGGTACATATATAGGAGACAAAGGGTACAAATACAATGAAAGGGTGCGATGAAGGGGTTTAGAGCCTACATACAAATATAACACAAGAATTGTAATAATTCAACAAGGGGCTTAATAAGAGGTTTTGTACATAACATGGGCTTTGTATGGGGCTTTGTCTAGGGCTTAACATGCCCCTCCCCTTCAAACAAATGTTGTCCTCAACACTTGACAACCGCAGTTGTGTATGCATGAAGAAATAATCTTCCTGTGTCGCCTCTTCCACTGGTCGGTGCTTCCACTTGACTTGGTACTCAGTAATTTCTTGATTTTGCAGCTTCTTAATCCTTATTTCAAGGATTGTTTCTGGTTCTATTATGATTTTCCCTTCTCCATTCATATTTGATAAAATAGTTTGCACTAAGATCTTGTCATTGGTTATCTTCTTTAAGCAAGAAACATGGAAGAATGGATGTACACTTCCTTTTCACGGATGAATAGCATGGGCATGATCTTGAGCAGGTGGAAGACCCTTAGGTAATTCTCCAAATACCTTGGAATGCTTGTTGATAACTTTTTGGAGATCCATTGGAGCAGAAGATATAGATGTTTGATGTTTGAACATCTATTGAGCTCAATTGTGCAATTACACCATGGTGTCCCTTTTTGAGTAATTTTGTCATGTTGTTAAAGCTTATCACTTTAGAGGGTTTCCCTTGGATACCTCTAAGCTCAATTCCCTTGCCTTTTGAGGAAAATCTCATGAAAAGATCTTGAAACTTAAAGGCCACTGTTCACAATGATTGTAGTCATTGAACCGCTAATACAACATCAACACCACCCATTTGGATGGCAATCATGGGACTATCCAATAAATACTTCCCCATATTGAGCTTAATACTATGGCACTTCCCGGAACAATTTATGGTATCTCCGTCTGCAATCATTACTTGGAACTCCGGTGTTGGATATACAAAGCAATTGAGATCTTTTGCTAATTTGTAATTGATGAAGTTATGGGTACTACCAGAACAAATCAACATCGTTACCTTTTTCTTTTTGATATATCCTTCTATCTTGAGGGTTTGTGGAGTACTGATGCCAGCCAATGCATCAAAATATATCATTGGAGTAGTCTCTTCTAGCTCTATATCTTGTGATGGTTCCAATTCTTGATCTGCTTCCTCTTCATTGTCTATGTAGAATACTTTCTTCTCACTGCATTTATGCCCCTTACTATACTTGTTGTCAAAATCGAAACATAGTCCCTTTGCTCTTGTTTCATCCATTTGTTGAGGTGTCAACCTTGTTTGTTGAGGTATGGTTGTCTTATGAACCCCAAAACGATGTATGCTTCTTGTGTATGTTCTCATGGTAGACTTGTGTGTATCCTTATTCTTGGCTTGAATATGATGAGCATATTGCATTGCTTCCATAATGTTTGCGGGATGTTTTAAGAAGAGATCATGTTTAATGTCTTCTTTTAATCCACCTGTGTAAGCTTGCAATAATTGTTCATCACTTATGTCATCCACCCTTGTGGCCAATACCTGGAATTCTAAATTATAATCTTCAATATCACTTAAGTGCTTGATTCTTGTCAATCGACTGAAGTAGTCATGTTCTCAAACTTTCCCATATTGTGTTTCTAAGTCTCTTGTAAATAAACCCCAAGTATAATGATAAAAAGGGGGTTGCCCTTTTACTATCTGTTGACCGCCTCTTCAAGTAGGCGGTCAAATCCATGTACCATGAAGATATGCATCAACAGATGCAAAGATGTTGAAGACTATTTGGTTCTACAGGGCATTTTTTGCTCCAGCACACAGTTTTGTAAGTGGGATTACCGCACCCCTGCGTGGGTTAATATTGTAATAGGTCTACATGGGTCATAGTTAGGTCAGGTGCCTTAGGATTTCTTCATTAGGAGAATTCCTTTCACTGAATGTTTTTAATCCTCATGAGGTTAATGTGGCCTAACCAGCCGAGTTAATCTCCCTTGAGTTTTTCACTCCCACTAGCAATAAAGCCTCCAAAGTGGTTGAAGGTGTTCTAATGAAGTCATTCCTAGGTAGCTAGTGTTTAGGAACGTTGCAAATGACCATGTAAGATAGCACGCAAAATTTCGCAGAATTCCGTCAAGTATAGCTAGGTTTTTTTTTTTAAGTTGGGAATTAATTAATTAATTAATTCTAGGTAATTAATGTAAAACTTAGGTCCTGGGATTTTTGATAGGGGTATTTGTACTCAAAAGAAAGATAATGAGACCCCTTACACCCGTGGACCAAGTTTCAACTCATTCGGACAAGTTCTGCTAGGTTTTTTGTCCACTTAGGAGTTTTTTCAGAAAATAGCAATTTTAATTGCTAAACCCAGGACATGGAAAAATGTCAAATTTTGTAATAATTAGTCAAAAAAAGATAAAGTTAGTGTGACATTTAGTGAGAGAGACCCCACCTAACCCACCTAACTCATTCCTAAACTTTAATTACCCATTTACCCACCTTTTAATTTTTCCCCCACTTTGGGTAATACGTCCCCCTTCCCACGTGAGTTTTGGAAACTCCCTTTAATAAAAGCATGGGTCCCTTCTCCTCCATGTACGTCCCTCCTTACCCACTCACATTTCATTTAGGAGTGTGCCAACACACTCCCTATCCTACTTCATGCCTTCCCTTTGAAGCTCACGCTTTCTCTCACATAAGGTTGGAAAGGTCACACGTAAGTTTGGAAACTTACCTTTAATCAAAGCGTGGGGCCTCTCCTTTCACTCATACGCCTTACCTTAACCCTCCACATCATCCAAGAGTGTGGACTCCACACTCCTTCCACACTCCAAACTCAACCCTCATGTATCTCCCACATCCTCACGCTTTCCCCTCTTGAACTCATGCATTCTTCTTTGGGAACTCACGCTTTACCTTTCAAAAATTGGATTAAGCTCACGTATTGATGGAAACATCACGATCAAAGCAACTAACTCCCATTTAAGGTATGTGTGGGCCTTCCTCCTTACCCAATACGCATTCACTAAGAGGCCACATCACCCATCCATCTCACCTCCCATGCTAATTTCGCCCCTACCCTAAAAGCTCATGCTTTTCTTCACTTGAGTTGGATTTGTGACATTTGTCAAAGATCCAGAGGAGGTCTCTTGGTCCCTCATTGCCATAAATTAGACTCTCCTCTCCCTTATTCATGACCATTCTTCACAGTAATGTTATGCTACCAAATTCTCTCCATCCCACTCCTTCTCTCTCTCACTATTGGCATATTG
>JZKD02S0109040.1:762542-784776 GCA_000966675.3 Picea glauca | reverse complement strand
AAAAAAAATATTTGGCATCCACTACATATATATCAGTGATTTCTCCATATTTAAGTGCCACTGTGTTTATCTTATGTTGTTGTTGCTTTATATGTTTAAAAATTTGAAAAAAATGAATATATTTTTCATTTTTTAATGTTTGTCGTGGTTGTCTGGTTTTTTGCCAACTTTTGCCGAAACAATTTTTTCCGGACCCTCGCCGACTTTTTGGAAATGCCGACTTTTTCAACAATGTCGTATAAGCAGCAACTATCGTACCACTGATCGAATTTGAAAATTGCTTCATTATTTAAATATTGAGAATTTACTAGATTCTTGGTGCAATAATGATCACTGTGTAAACCCTAAATATAACAAATCAGTTCTCATCAAAATAGCAACATAACCAGGGTTTTGGAAGTCACTTGGGCAATCTGGATTGATGACAAGTTGAACAGTAGCCACCGAAAATACAACCAGCAATGACAATGTATTGCTATCAAAGTAGAATGATTTAATGGTGAATGGGATAGCAATCATTAGCAATAAATATAACAACAATTAAATCATCGGTAGCATTTAAATCTGGGTTGAAATGATATGACAAAAGAGACTTACAACAGATTTATACTATCAAATCAATGTATGCACATCATGACAATTATATGCTATTGCTGTAACAAGAGTCTACATTGCAATTTTGCCTTCAGATTTCAAGTATATGCACGTATATAACAGAAATACAACATTTGAACATGTCTACGTAGATTATATCAGATTTAACACAAATATGTCACTGCTGTATCAAATATGACCATAGCATTTAGGGTTTCCACAATATCAAAGATCTGATCACTATGTATAATAGAATTGTAACATTACTCCAGTATGCAATTTTATATTCAGGCTGCAGGGGAGCGAACACATCAAAGGATGAAATACAACATTTGGATGAGATGTATGTACAAACCAAAATTACTGCTGCTCAAAACTCAGCGAACAAGTGTTCAATATCAGAAAGAAAAGTTTGATAATGACACTAACCCACAAATCGGCTCCTAGATGAGGTAGAGAAACAAAGATTACGTAGCAGATCTTGCAAGCAAACTTGGACGCTTGGCACAGAGAATAAAAGTGAACCCTAATGAGACCACCGAGACAACGTAAACCCACAAACCCTTAACTCTAGATGAAGATTCAGATTTTGGTTCACTTGATCAGATGATAGACAAGAGGAAGTAAGCAACAATGAGAGGATTCAACGACCGTTGGGTTTGTATTGTACGCATGTAGTGTGCAGTGTGAGCAATAAACACAAGGAACACTCTCCAAATTGACAGCTAAAACTGGCGCCATATACTTTTGTATACCCACAAATTTAGACAGTAAATTTAATCCTGAAGCTTTGGTCAATAAAGAAAGGTTGTAAGCCACCCTCCTATGTTGCTCTGCTAGATTGAATCACTCAAGATGAGGATACCTTGAAAATGTTGGAAAATTAGACCTATAATTATACTCGAAGTGCTTTTATTCTCTACAAATTAAACAGTTAGAAACCCTAAACAGAAGATCCTGGATTGACGGTCAGTATTTTAGCTAGTATGAAGCCATGAAAATATTCAAATACTGCAGAGATTAACGGTGAATGATATATTCCAAACAACAATCTCTGAAACATCCACAAAATTCAAATCGTTTTTTCTTCAACGATGTTTCAATACGCAAGGGCTGAATCAAAGATATAGAAGTAAATCCAAACCCCTTTCGTTGCTAGCATTAAGATAACAAGATGATGGATCTAGCCAGCATGAGATATGTTATAAGATATGGCATTTAATCTCAAGCGATCTAGAAAACAGTTAGGCAAAGTAAAACCCTAGATCGTAAAAAAACAAAAAAGGGAAAAAATTGAAATTTTTTAGGGTTTTGGGTGATTGAAGACAACAAAAAGGTCAGTGCCTTAGAGGGCTATGGGGTCACCACTTCACGTCCAAGTAAAGCCTAGGGTTTATAAAGAATGATGTTGAAAGACACTCGAAGGATTGCCTCTCAAGCACCACCTAGGGTTTGAAGAATTTCTTCAAGATTGCAAGGGAGGATTGGTTTGTGAAGAAGACTCTCCTGGTGCAAACAATGTGATCTTAAAGGCTATCCAAACAAAAGACAAGAGTCATCAAACTTCCTATCTTAATGCATGAACAATGAAAATCTAATGATCAAAGGAATGGTAAGTAAACTTACTGTGAACCCTTCCAAGTGGAGCATATAAGCACTTCTTTGGCCTTGTACAGTAGTGTTCTTCCAAGTAACCTTCAAGAAAAATTAGTTAACCCTTGAAAAATAGATAGAACCTCACGAGAAGAGAAATAGATACACAATAGATCTCAGTAGCGCATGCTTCTCATTAATCTCCAACAACTTAAAATGGAGGACTTCTCCTTTTATAGTTGAGAAGTCTCCTCAATTACAATGTAAAACCATGTGTTAGCTCAAAACCACGAACTCAAAAACCAATTGTCTAGCAAAACCTCGGGCCAGATACAAGTAATAATAAAATAAAACAATAATATCCTCATAAGGTATAGTGTTCCTTTTAGAAAAGGTCAAATACAATATAAAAATCACCCATCAGAACCAAGTAGAATCCAATGGAGGTGAATCCCCCAAAAGATGTCGACGTCCACATAAATGGTTCGAGACTAGTCAAATGATCCAACCATTACTTCCTCCATCCACTGAATAATCCAAGAAATATACACTGATACCAATATATAATATGTGCTTGAAGTGATGGGTCTAGCCTCTTAGTAAGCCATTAATTGGTAGCACCTGGTGACATCCTTCAACACATCATAACAAAGGGATTAGTTTTATTACTTGCCTAGGTCTTTCCAAGGGACATAACATAGACCCTTATACATGAGTCAAATCCTAAGACACCCATACTTCCCAAGTATCTAGGTGAAAGACAGGTAATAATAATGATTAATAATAACAAAAGGGAAAACGAACGGGTTCATGTGATGACTCTCAAAGTCGTAGACATGCACAGGTCTTGCTATTCATTTAATTATTCATATAGCTTTATTTAGCTAGGGTTTTTTCTTTATAAATGCCTTCTTGAGGGAGCTTAGAATTGAGTTACCAACCTCGGCACTGTTTCTTACTACCCTTTTAGCCTTTTTCTTTATATGTTTAGTTTATTGAATGAGTCCCTTTTATTTAGATATCCGTAGACAAAACAGGGATTGGGGCATTGGCCTCATAGTGAGGGCCATTGCTCAAGCTCAATGAGTGGCTTTTAATTGTGCTCTTCACCTCTTAGCCTAAGTGGCTTTGTTTATTTTAGGCTTTAGATTTGACCTTTCCCTTTGACCCTTGAGAAATCATACTGACCAGGATAATGTTTTATGTGAATGGTGTTAGATTTTCCTTATTTACAGAGCATTAGAGTTACCAGTGTTCTTTTACTTCATTACCATTAACATATATATATCATGTACTGAGCAGTAGCAGCGTAAACAAAAGACAAAAGAACATAAGAGATTTATCCTGGGAAAAACCCAGCAACCTTTTTTAGACAGATTTCATTCACAAAGCAAGTCCAATCATGAACCAACAGATAAACCTTAGCACAAAGGCTAGCTCAAGATACAACTAGAAATACCACCCCAACTGCAGCAGCAGCACAATACCAAGATAGCGCACCTTCTCCAAGGGTAGCGCACAAGAGAGAAATACCAGAAAGACTGAACAAGAAGAATCTTTGTCACTGCAGTTGCTGCATCACCCTTCCTCAGACTTGCGCCTTACTTTTGTGTAGGTGAGAGAGTGTGAGTGAGTGTATCCAAATGAGCTAAGGTGCCTCCTTTTTATAGCCTTCCTGTCCTCTTCACTAGGCCGACTTCTCTTCTAGGGTATTTCCACATTTGTTCAATGGTTCTCTTGCTTCTGGAATCTTCTTCTCATCTAAGAAAGGTCATCTAGGAGGGAAAGTATCTCCTGCAGCTACCAAAACATCAACAAATGGAATGAATGAACTGGGGAGGTGGAAAGTGGTTAATATGATTGGACTTTGATGCTATCTAGCCTAGACACCCAGTAATACAAGTTACCCAAGAGACGACACACTTCTAAGAGAAAACATGTTCCCCAGGGTACTACGAGGCAAGTAGTAAAACCATATAATGTTACAAAATGCCAAAGGACAGTGGTTAGGTGTTTCCCAATTTATGGCAAGCTAAGAAGTTATATCATTAAGTTCAAACATGTATTAATACATGGAATGTCAAATGAAGCATCTAAGAACCATACCATTCCATGGTGCATCTGTCATGTGAGGAGTGGGGACAAAAATGAGCTACACCACAGCTGAGCTAGCATGATAAAGAATCTGATAGAGATCAATGAAGAAGTCTGTCTGCATCTGGTGAAGATAAGCATGACAGCTCATGCAATCAGCAACATGACACCCTTTCTAGGGTACCCGCAAATGTCACTCCTGAAGGGGGGTAAGTTGTAACAGTCCCAATGATCTATTTTACCCACTTGTGGACATTAATAAAATTATTTTATCTAAACCAAAGTTACCAAATTCATCACCCTTGGGTGACAAACCACCATCCGGTGCAGATGGGATCCAAGGAATTTTGATCTGCACTAAATACAGCCATATTTGAATTGTTTTCTACTAGATTTGTTTTCAGCAACAGGAAACAAATCCGATAGCAATAATTGTTATCAGATCTATTTCCTGCAGTAGCAAACAGATCCTGAACATCAATATCTGTTTCCTGTTGTAGGATGTCATGTCCCCTCCCTTGTGATCCCACCGGAGGAGGGACATAGTGGCTTAGAGGGGGCTCCCCGTAGGCCATAGTCCCCAACCAAAGGGGAGCCATGGGGCCTTAATGGACACAAAGAAGGAAACGGCTGGTCTAAATGTGTTCATGGGGCAAAATCAAGGGGATAAAAGACCCTAACTTAAGGGATAAGCTACCATTGGGTGAAGAAAAGGGTTAAAGGACCTTAACTTGAGGGGTAAGCCACCTAAAACAAGGAAGCAAGAAAAAGACAGATCTATATAAGGAGATGGAGGCTCATTTGAACAAACACACAAGGATTATTTTGGAGTTCTCTCTCTGTTTTTGGAGGCGGTTGCCTCGGTCTTTTGGAGGGTTTCTTAACCCTCAATCTCTGTTGAGTTTCAGTGGGCTCTTGCTCACCCTAGCTCAACCCTGTTTCACTCTTGCATCAGGAATCTATCCCTGTGGAGAAAGAAGCTGCTGTAGGGGGGACGCTGAGTGTTGCTGTGGTCATTTCTGGGGACCGAACTCGTTATCTAAGGGAGCCGAGCTGCTGTTGGTGACTGTGGGAGGACTGCTGGAGGGTGTAGAGGGACGATCCCTTATAACTTTGGAGGCTGGAACAGTAAGGAGGGGACCGTGAGGGCCAATCTGCCAAGGAAACACCCCAGCGAGGGTTTGAGAGGGCCGCAAGGGTTTCTTCCACAAGCCATGAGGGTTTAAGAGGGCGCTGAGGTATTTGTTGAGGCAGTGGACTGGTTGAGGAAGCTGTCCCCCATTCCTTTGCAGGCCAGAAGGTTTTAGAATGGGTCTGAGGAGGGCCGAGTCTCACCATTGATAGATCTGTGGGTGGACAGAGTAGTGCAGCATTCTGAGGGCCGATCTACCCTGATAAAAGGATTCTGCAGAAGGATTTTTACCCATGAAGACAGTGGCATAAGGTCCCGGTTCATTTGTATTGTTTGCTGTGTAACATTGTAGTGGTTTTCTGTGTATTTAGGAGGCTATTGGTAGTTGCTGTTGCAGCCATTAGGACTGGTGTGTTTGGAGGTATTTGGAGGTACTTTAATTCTGTTGCTAGTACTTCTGTATTGCTAAACTTGTGACAGCATCCTTTAGAGGGATTTACTGCTGGTTTGGATACTATTTACTGCTGGTTTTGATACTGTTTACTGCTGGGTTATGGACACTGTTACTGCTGGTTATTATCACTGTATACTACTGCGTTGGATATCATTCATTATATACAAGTTCACTTCCGGTTGGATATTGTTCAGTGGTGCTGCTTGAAGGCTATTGTTTGCTGGTCTAAAGACCACTGCGAAATTGGATATTACTTGCTGTTATTGCTGTTGGAAATTGATGCTGGCATAATTCTGAAGGGGTTAAGTAGGGTTACTCTCTGTCTATTGTAAAACTACTGTACAATTAAGACCCTAGAAACCCTAGGGATATTACATAGGAAATGGTTCCTGCGTAAGAAATCAAAAAAAATATATCCTGATTCCTATCTACTTGTTCCTTACAGTGAATGCTACCAAAATAGAAAACTCTAAATTTAAACAATGTCTCGAGTTTTTTAATTAAATTTCACTCATGGGCATGTTATCCAAAATATATCATCGGAAATCCTTTTTCATTATCCTGTGAATAATCTTAACAGTTTTCATGCATTTAACTTTTCCTTGTTCTAAAGGCAACGCCAAGCTTTCAATCGGTAGGGAAAAAAACTTCTATATTGAAAATTTAGGAGAGCAATGATACTATAAGCAAGATCTTTATATCGTCAAGCTTTCATTGTTAAAAAATTTCAACTACCTCATCTTCATCCTCAAAGGAGAACAGAAGAAACACCACAAGGAAAATACCTCATCACAGCTATGTTTCTGCTCTAGTCAATTAGTCGATGCCAAAGAACATTCATGATTTGTGAAGTTTCATGGGAATGGCTAACAATTTGCACAAATTCATTGCTCATTTTTTGTATGCCATGCACGCACTCAATTTGTTGAACTGCGACCACATCCAATTCAGTTCGGGAGTCATGTAGCAGGAAGAATTTGACAAGATCAAGTGCAAAGTAGTAACCGCTCCTGTCCTCCCACTGCCTAACATTCCGCAAGCTTCTAAGATTGAAGTGGATGCCTTTGGACATGCCATGAGAACAGTATTGATGCAGCATATCATGCCACTTCAAGGCCTTTTCAACTGCAGTTCTAAACTAGTGTATGATTGCAATATGTACATATCAGCGCAAATTGTTAAATATTGGCAACATCATTTGCTTGGTCAAGAGACAATCGTGCACAATGACCATAAACCTTTCCATTTCTTCCAAATACAGAAGAAGATCGAGAATGCATGACACATGAAGTGGATAACATACCTGAAGCAATTCAATGTTGTGATTAAATATCGCAAGGGAACAACAAATAAGATAGCAGATTTCCTATCAAGACCATCAACCTTCAGATTGACAATTGACAGCAATAGTGCAGTTTGAACAGTTTGGATTCAGCAACTTCAAGGAAGAATATGCATACTATCTAGAGTCTAGACTCTAGAGTCTAGACTAAGCAGAAATCCACTCAATACTCCAGAACTTCGCAACACCAACCTAAGGAGTTTCACAACTACTTGCTAAAGGACAGAATCCTATACATGCTTAATACAATCTGTGTTCCCCGGGGAGATCACTAGATCCAGTTTTTGTGTGAAGCATGGCATTCCATGGTCACCAAACAGTTTGGAGTGGAAAAGACAGTTGTAAATTTGTAGATGTACTTTTACTGGCCAAAGATGGAACAAATGGTGGCAAGATTTGTGTGCAGTTGCCCCCACTGTAGCATATCAAAGCCAATGAATAGGAAGTCGGGCATTTACGTGCCATTGCCAATCCTGAGCAGACCATGGGAGTTGGTTTCAATGGATTTCATTGGAGGATTACCAATAACCAACAAGGGGATCAACTACTTCATCGTAGTAATAGACCACTTCAACAAAATGGTCATCATGATACCATGCAAGAAGACTGTTACAGTACAACAAGCAACTTAGCTGTTTTTCAACCAAGTTTGGGTGCATCTTGGTTTATCATCATCAATCATCTCCAACCACGATAGTTGATTCTTAATTTATTTCTAGCAAGCATTATGGAGATTGATGGATACCCAAATTGTCAATTGAAGAGGAGTACTACCTTCCATCCATAGACAGATGGACACACTGAGAGAGTAAGGAAAAGAATCATGGCAGACAATCAGATTGCCAGCGGACTTGAACTCAAGCAAATCTTGCAGTTCCATTATCATGATTGTTCTACTTCTGTTGCCAATCTATGGTGCTGAATTGCAGTGCAAATATGTGCTGAAAAGAACTGCAAAGTCGCTATTGTTCCTCTCTCAAGTTTTCGTAGTCCTCGCAAGATCACCCCCCTCTAGAAAACCCTTTTGAAGGAAGCAAGCACCCAATGTGTATGCTTAAGTGTAGATCAACAGTCCTCCTTCATCCCCCCGGGGCAGATCTATGGTTGGCATTGCTTCGCGGCATCCATAAGTTTGGCAGGGATCTCAAATGAAAGGAAAGCCACGAACGGCTCACATTGCACCTACATGCCAAATCAGTGATTGATATGGACCCTGTTACAACAAAATCTAGAACCCACAAAGTGTAAAGTCCCAACCACCAAAGTATTAGCTTTGTGTAACATGGGAAGGCTACCCACTATCATCTCAGTAGCTCTTCCTCTCTCTTCTAGTTGGCTCTTCTCTGACACAAGGGGGGTATCCCTAAGTAGGATTGCTAAGGCTATGGAGTGGAGGCTCTAGGTGATGATTGAAGACTAAACCTTAACAAAACATATGGTTGTAGCATAGGTGGAAAAATGAATGGTGTGAGAAGAAAAGAATGTGGAAAACCCCAAGATCAGTGCCAATCCAATCACGAGCTGAATGGAATCAAAGAGGTACGAATCCAAGAGGGAAAATGCTTGAATATGTAAGGCTAATAAGGGTTGTTCTATTTGCCACAAACAAGCGCTAGCATGCCAAAAACTATTGAAGAAAATTAATCTTGGAAGGCTAGGGGTGCCATTCTAAAACACGGTTATGAAGGTGATGGCATGTTACTCTAGCAACAAATAGGCTTATTAGATGCAAGCTTTGTTATCCCCAATTTTTAGGGATAACTAAGGAGATGATGTCTCGAGGCCCTCAATTTGAAGACATAGAGAAGCGAGAAACAGATGACTGAGAGTGTCCACATACTCTGACAGAGACCCGCATCACCACCACACATCCTGGGTTCATCACGATGGCATCCACCACATCAGCTTGCTTCCGAAAGACAATGGGTCTTGCTCCATGAGGTACAAGTCAAGTACTGTGGTAAGTGCCGCTTTAATATTTGGGGCATTTGAGTATGTTGCATTTTAAACTGCTATTGATTATCTAACGAAATTATGCTCTTTGACTTGTTTCACCTTGGTGGTTAACATTGCGCCCTAGTAAGTGGTCACCCTTAGGGATGGGTTTGCTACTAGGAGATCCCCTTGACAAGTCATCATACCATTCCCGATCATACTTATCATGGTAAGAAGGAGCTGAAAGCCCAGAGGGAATGTAGCTGGCAAAAGATAAAATCAAAATCATAACCTTCCAGATGCTCGCCCAAAGAGGTCTTGAGAGCAATGAAACGTTTCTCCTAAAAGAATCAAAGACTTGCAAAAGCAAACACATATATAATAGATGCCCCACTTATTAAGGGATCTACACAAGTGCGTTATAAGCTAGACTTTACCCCCATGGCACTTTGTGTACTTCTCCCTTCAAGTGACACTGTGGTACTACCCCCCAAGCTATATGTTACCCATAGGAAGTACCCAGTCGTTCTAGACCTTAATTAATTAATGGCAATAAATGGGCTTGGAAAAAGGATGCATTGAAAACGAAGGTGCAACACACCCTCTACAAAGGCACCCATAAAAGAGACAATACGAACCCTTGTATGTCATGAACCGCATGCCCAAGAGTCTTACCCCAATCCACTCCATCTCCTTTACATGACTTAGAGAGGGTTTCATTTGGGAAACACTCCTTGACTTGAGGAATGATCCACCCAATAGGTCACCTTGTCAACCCTCCCATATCTAAACTTGGCAAATTGCATAGGGTCTTTGAGCACTTGTTTAATTTGATTAGGTAATTTGGATGTACATGCTTAGATGGTTCTTATATTAAATGTGATTATACTTGCCATGATGCTTTGACTTGAGATCCTTGGAGGGCGCATTTGTTTGTCTTTGTAGGACCTTGCTTGGTGGACAGTTTTGGTGGACAATTTTGGAGGAACAAGCCTAGCTTGGGCTTCCTTGGGGCATGAAGCCCACAGGTTGGATACCATGGCCCGCACACCGGATGATGATGGTAACCTTTGGAGGTTTGAGAGACACCTTAGAGGACCTCTCCTAGCCCTTCATCATACCAATGATTTTCCTTTGGAGGCTAGAGTGCTACACCTTGGGGCTTGACATTTTGTTGGGGCTAGGGTTTTGGTGGTGGTGGTGTTGACTTGATTGACACTTGGCACTTTTTGATGGGGAGAGGCCTTAGCTTGATGGAGAAGACCCTAGTGCAGAAGGAGGAGGCCTTTGGAGGCCCGACGTTTCATCTCCAAGCTCAATGACTTGCTCAAAGTGCCAAAACGTTTCCCTAAGTGGGGTGACGTCATGTCTTTTTAGGGCTTTTCTTATGTGCAAATTGAATTTAATGTTGTAAAGGGGCAAAGTAAAGGAGGTCGTCCTCCTTACTTTGTGGTTTACCCTAATTTAAAGTGGACAAACTCTTTTTAGTGATCTTGTATAAACAGAGATCAATGACATTTCATTTTTACATAACTCTCCCACTGTGAGAAGGATACTTGGCTGAAATTTGTGCCCTCTTTGGGCAATTTGGATCATCTCTCTCTTGTGCAAATGTCTTTTGGTGATTTCTCTTGGTATATTGTGGAGCTAAGGTGGTGCGCACTTCTTGGAGGCTTCTTCTCTAGCTTATGGATGGATCTGGTTTGGTAAACTAGGGTTTAATTTTACATCTTGTGGAATTGGTAAGGAAATTTCTACATTAATTGGTACTTTCTTCTTGTTCCATGTTCTTGTTTGAAACCCTAGGAGGAGCATAAGTGCATACACCCTCCACCAAGTTTCATCTCATTTGTCGGTTGATAAGTTATTTTTGGCAAGGTTGCTAAGAGAAGTACAAGGGTGTACACCCTCCTAGATTTACCGTAGTTTGATTTACATGCCCTAGGGAGTAAAAGGGCTTACACCCCTAGGGATATTGTGGGTCTAACTCTCACATTCAAGACTCCACTTACCCAATATATTAAAGGCAATAATCTGAAATTTGCATTGGAGAAATAAATTGTTTGCAAATTTTACGAGATTTTCAAATTGTTTAAAGTGGAATTAATTCAATGCTTTACTAGCTTGCTTGAGCCACTAGGACGTCTTCTTTAGCCAAGGATATCTTGTTGTTGTTATAACTTAAAGCTACATCCATCAGGGCTGCAGCAAATTGCTCTCAAACTTTTACTTTAACTCCCTTTTCAACTGTCAAAATTTGCTTGAAAGTTGCCATAATAAACTACTAGTCATTGTGCATCTTTTGGGTGGTTTACTTGTAATTTTTGGTGGTTGGAATTTTCTGCTATAGCATATGTTTTCTACATCCATAAGACTGTCATAATATCTCTTCAATAACACCATTTAAGAGCCTTACATTGTTTCTAAAGTCTTGTCTTACCTCACTTAAGTTATACTAGTCATTGCTAGCTTATCTCTTGCATCTTTAACTAGAATTTCAGTGACTTATTTAGCAGCTTTGATTATCATATACTTGCTGATTTATATCGTTGTTTACTGCTATATAAGACAGCAAGCTTCACTTACTTGTCCATTTGGATATTGGGCTTGTATACTCATCTTTTCTCGTGTCTCGGGCAAGTACATCTATCTTCTGCAGGTACTCAAGCATTTGGAAACCATTGACCATCACCAAGACTTGTTTCCAAGTCATCCTCCATTTCATAGTTTGACCTATAGGGGCATCGTTTTCCATCACTTCATTTTCCATCTCATTTCCCCCTAGGGTCACCCGGGATTCCCCCCTTGTGTAGGATTTCTCCTTCACTAAAGCGAGGGGAGGGCTTTATCTAAGGTGACAGTGGGTAGACTCTCCCGTAGTTCTCGCCATCTTGTGGACTGGGTCGGGCTTTTCCCAACCTACAATTTGTGTGATAACAAGCTTAACACAACAGCAATAGATATAAGACGGATTAAATCCTCACATTACACTATCCAAATGGCAAATGCTCCATTACAAGGCCTTCATAACATACTACAAGTGTTTCCTACAACAATAATCAACATGTGAAAGAATTGCAAACATAAAAGGGTCTCACATAAAGATAGATGCAATACCTTCAATCTTCCATTAAGCTTGCCAATAGGATGTACAATGTAGCCCAAGAGGAGAGCTCCTCAATCCCTAAATTCTCAACAACCATTACAAATGGAGAGAAAGCTCCTTTTAATAAAGGAAGTTTCATCTCTCTAACAATAAAATACAGTATTTGCTAACTAACTCTATGACAATTCAAACAAATTATACAATAATGGAGTAGTTAGATCCACCCTCAATCAATGGTTGACCATATCAAATGGTATGTGGACACTAGCCTATCCAAGAGAGGTCGCCTCATCTAAAAATAGGAAGGAAAATACAATAAATATCTCCAAGAGAGGATGCACCACCTAAAATAGGTAAATTACCATGTCAAGATGTCAAATGGTCCACATACAATGCACACTCCAAGGTGTTAGCTTAGCAATACATAAAATAATCCTTGACATGGAAAGATGTGCTCCAAGGTCCACTTAGAAGAGCTCACTAAGTGCGCCCTCCAAGATAATGAAATAATGCTCTCAAGTAACCACTTCCATGAGACAAGTCAATAAATGAATAAATAATGAAGTGGTTACAACCTCCAACATGAAAAGCTCCATAAAATAATAATATATATTCCTCCACATGTGCACCCTCCAACAAAGATGAGTGAGAAAATAATAAAATAATCTCCCTAGGAAAATGCTCCATAACCTCCTCCAAAAATAGTAATGAGGTCCATAAGGGGCATGAACATGTGTGCAATAAATATACTCCATGAAGCATGCGTGGGTCTCATGAGTTACACATCCATCATTACATGTGAACAAGGTGTGGAAACGTGTGCAAGAACCAAGTCAACAAGGAACTCCTTCCCACATGGGGACCCAATGTAGGTCGCTCCAACTAAATCCATAGAAAAGTGTGCAAAGTGCCAAATAGGTGGAGCACTTCACATGCATGATAGGTCAAAGGTCTTGGGACCTTCAACGACTTCCCAAAAATAGAAAAGTGCTACCTCCAATGTGCAATCATCTCATCCCATTAAGTTTGACAAAATCAACTCCAAATAATCATAAAATCTGCTCCAAGGTGGTTACAACTCAAAATTTGTGCAAGTGGGCAAGATAAGAACCCAACGAATCTCTCCAATGTGTAACCACCTTAACCCTTAGATGTTTGACCAAGTCAATTCCCCAATAAAATACTTCAAGCTGATTACAACTCATCAAATAATGTGCAAAGACCATGTGGTGTTTTACAAAACCATCAACTGATCTACCAAAACCATGTGCACAAGAAAAGTGTGTCCTAGAGAAGTGCACCATCCTCTCCCAAAATAGTAATATAATGCATACCTTAAAATTTATGCCAAAGAGAGGAGCACTCCACATAAAAGCCTCAACCAACCTCCAAATAACCCCTCCAAGTGTGCAAGGATGCCAAATGAAGTAGGGCACCCAAGCAACTAATCTTCACCATGTTGAGAATTATAGCTCTGACAGAAATTAGTTCAAGATATTTTTGAAAAGTAATTCCATTTTTGAAAAAGTAATTCTATTTTGTAATTCGCTTTAATTAAAAAGTGAAAGTCTTATTTTTAGCAGTTAAGTAAAAAGTGTATTTCATGCATGCATAAGTTAGACTAGGAATAATCTCGAAAATAGATTAGGGTTTTGGTCTTAGTGAAAACTATAAATACGGGTCAAGATAGAGAGTTCAAACCAGTGTTACCAACATCGTGTCAACGAAAATATCGCCAAGGGTCTGAAAACGAAAATATCGGCAACATTGGGGAAAATATCATAAAATGTCATAAAAATGAAAAAAATACAAAAATATTCATTTTTTCCAACTTTTTAAATACCTAAAGCATCAACAACATCAAATAAATGCATTTCCACATAAATATGAAAAGAGAACTGATATATATAGATGTATAAGATGTCTCGTAAACTTGAATGCATCACAAATCAACACTGAATCATGTCCTGACTCTAAAGCCTGAAAATATCATCCAAAAATATAATAAATGTATCTCATCATCATGAGTCATCTACAATGAAATCGGATAAATAAACTAACAATTCCCTTTGCCCCTTTTACAGGAAAGGTGATGGCTCTAGAAATGGATTTTCCTTTAGAGGAAGAAGGCCCTGGGGCTGGCATTGGACTCTGATGTCCTGTAGAAGAAGCAGGAGCTAGACTATGGTGTCCTCTACTAGTTCTACTGCCAAGTACAACTCGCTCTGTCAAAGTCCGTGAAGATATATTCATGTGCATCCATATGAATCCAAACCATTATACACAAATATGCAAAGTTTATCATGTAAATAGCAAGAGTGCATATAACCAAAACAGCACTAAGTGCAATCCATCTCTGAACCAAAATACATCAACAAAGAGGTTGTAAATGGCCTCTAGAGTAAGAAAAAAGCATGCTACAACAAATAACTACATATCATCAAAATCATTGCCTATATTAGGATCCTCATCATCAATGTCACACTCTAAGCATTAAAATAAGATAGAAAAACTTAACATGCCTAATAAGTGATTTTACTTGAGTGAAAGGTACATTTTTACTAGGGTCGTGACATAAGAGTTCAACAATCAATGCCACCAACATCGAGGTACATAGAGGGCTTGGTGCTCTTGACTAAATGTGAGTTCCATACCCTCATATATGATAGAATCTAGTGGAAATATTGAAATACTGCCAATCTTGAAATCTTGAAAACCATTAAGTTTGTTGAATTTTGAATGGGACCTAAAATTCTACTTTCTCCATATAAAGTCCAATGAGGTTGGAACCACTCTCAAACATCCTAAAACAATTGATGGTAATGTTAAAAATTTAATTACTTTAAGAATTTAATATTACCATTAATTAGTAGATTACTAGACTCTTTCTACTTGCAAAATGACAAAAAAAAATTAAGTTTTTGGCTCTTGCTCGCCTCATGCTCCTTTGCTCTCCAACCCTCACACTCTGTTTGCAAAATGACACTTTAAAACCCAAAAATCGGCTTTTAATTCGTGATTTTCCACGGCCCGACGACATTTTCCATCAACTCGCAATATTATCACACTATTTTCGAAAATATCACAATATTATCGCCGAAGGAAAATATTGCAATATTTGTGGGCGATAATATCGTCAACCCTCAAAACGGCGATAATATTGTGATGTCGACGATATTATCACGATGTTGGTAACACTGGTTCAAACACACAAGAGAACACTTGAGCAATTGAGCAAATTGAGAGAGAGAGACAGAGCATGCAGCTAGGAAAGAGGCATTTCCAGGAAGCAAACAGTCCCATACAGGGATCCGCACAATTCCATAAATTTGTATAGAGTTCCATACAGTCGTATAGGCAGTACCATATGGATCAACACAGTCATATGGATAGGTCCATACAGCAATACAGACAGGCCGTATAGGCTGTCCTGCAGGTTATACAGCAGTTTTCTATTGTTTTTGTTTATTTCCAGCAGGATGTACCTCCCATTCAGGCTGTACGAGCTTAGTTCAAGATGTTTTTTGGTATCCATGCAGTGTTGTTTTTTGGACAGCTTGTGGAGGTTTCCTTGTAAGTTTTTCTAAGAAATGAAAAGCAGATTTGAAGGAGTAATTACAGGTGTATATGTGAAACTAATTTTTATGCTTCCACTATTTGATTTCCAGCTAATGTGTGATTAATGCTATGGTCTGAAATTTATTTCTGCAATATTTAAATTCAGCAATCTACTTGTTTGATTGAGATCACAAGAACTTTAGTCACCTAAGGCTTGGGATTCTCACACACCAAGATAAAAATAATTAATTTAACCATTGAATGGTTAAATCAACCTCAACATGTGTGCACAAAGGTTAATGTTCTAATATAACCATAGTCTATCTCCAAATAGTCATTGGATGATTAAATCACCATGAACATGTGTGCCAATGAGGGGGTACACTCCATCAAGCTGTTGTAGCATGTAAATAAAAGTTATATCTCCTAGCAAATCCCCACCATAATAACAACAAAATATAAGCTCCACCTAGGCTTGAACCTAGAGCGCACCACCATAAATGAACTATTAAAATTTTGCTTAAGCAATTAAGTGTATTCAGTGTTCTTTAACTTTTAACAATTAGAACAATAACTGCATACATAAACATCACTGAAAGAAAGACATCCACGGTATACACAAAATTTATCCTGGGAAACCCTCTTGGGGGAGAAAACCCAACAAAGCTTCCTCAATATAGATTTGTCAACAAGTACAACGTCTCTCTCCAAGAGAGATCTCACAAAACAAAAGATAACCAGAAGATAGACCAGAAACCCTAACCAGAATAGGGTAGCGCACCACTAGACCAAGATAGACCAAAAGATAACCAAAACCCTCCATGAAAAAAACCTTACTCTATAGCTGTGTCTCCTCCTAAGACTTGCGCACTTTTCCTTGAGAGAGAGAACTTGTGTTGTGTGTGTTCTTCAAATGAGGCACCTAGCCTCTTATAAATACAAGTTGAGCCACCCTGTAATTAGATCRGGGCCGACTTGTACAATTGACACTTTCTAATTTACATTTGACTTTTACAAAGGCACAATAGGGCCGACTTTACAAATACAACATAATATTATTCTTTAGGGTTTTGACTTGGTCTAATACAATACAAATACAATAATAATATCTTCCAAAGCTACTCAAACTTCAACACTCCCTCTTAGCAAGGAAGGTATTCTTTTGGCACGATCGTCGTGACTGCTTCTACACTTTTGTACACTTGACCATTGACTTGATAACTTTCCGGGCTTTATGTCATCACGGGGCTTCAGCTAGTTCATACAAAACTAGGCAACTCACCAGATCACACAAAATCTGGCATCTAGTTCATACAGAACTAGTAAACTCGCCAACTCACACAGAATCTGGCATCTAGTTCATACAAAACTAGTAACCTCTGGTTGGCACACCAGGCAACCGGTCCACAGTGACCAAGCATCAAATCACAAGGATTAGGCGATGTAGTGCACACACACTACCCATCTAGCCCAAGGCTAGGAAACACCTCCAACCACACAGGTTGGCCCTTCAGCTTGAAAAGATGAGAAACTCCCCGACCCCAAAGGCTCAGCATTTGCTGACCTTGTGCGAGGTCATGTTGACTGGTGCCACAGTCAATAACGTTCCCGTGAATGACTAACCGATGTTATTGCCACACTCTGATGTTGCTACCCTGGAATCGCATCTGTAACTCATCACTCCCTCTTACTAGGGAAGTCCTTCTGGACCACACCAAGCTTGTCCCTGAAGTACACAAACTTCACCCTTGACAGAGGCTTGGTCAACACATCTGCTATCTGCTCATCTGTAGCAACATATTGGAGCTTCATTGCTCCCTTCTGCACCATATCTCTGATATAATGGTACCTAATCTCGATATGCTTGGACTTGTCATGAAACACCAGGTTCTCTGACAATTTCACACAACTCTAGTTGTCACACCAAATACAAGTCGCCTCTAACTCGAGATCAAACAATCCTGCAAGCAGCTTCCGAAGCCACACTGTTTCATTGCTAGCTGAACACGTTGCTATATACTCTGCCTCATCCATACTGAGCGCCACACTAGTCTGCTTCCTGCTAAACCATGAGATCATAGTTGATCCTAAACTGAAGCAATATTTAGATGTACTCTTCTGGTCTGCCACACTACCGGCCCAATCTGAATCAGTATAGCCTTGCAGGCCTATCTCACAATCCAAAACATATCTGAGTCCATAGTCAATTGTACCTTTTAGGTAACTCATCACATGTTTTGTTGCAATCAAGTGAACACCTCTAGGTTCGACCATATACTAACTCAATTTGTTTACCGCAAAATATATATCTGGCCTTGTGTTTGTTAAGTACATCAACGAACCAATCATTTGTTTATACATGGTGGCATCCACTGTCTTTGAAGATGTATCACTCAATAACTTCAAATTCGTCACCATCGGTATAGGCATGGCTTTACAATCCATCATTCTAAATCTCTTCAGAATCTCTACAGTATATTTTCCTTGGTTAAGGAAAATCCCACTCGGTCTCTGCCATACCTCTAGACCTAAGAAATAATGCATCATACCCAGGTCTTTCATCTCGAATTTTATAGCAAGCTTCCTCTTACTTTCAGTGATGAGCTTCTCACCTCCTATTAAAAACAAGTCATCCACGTATAACAGTAATATCACTGGTCCACCATCTACAACCTTGCAGTAAAGGTTGGAATCTACTTTACTCTTGGTAAAGCCCAAGCTCATAAGGAAACTGTCAATTCTATCGTACCATACCCCGGGTGCTTGCTTTAATCCATACAAGGCTTTCTTCAATTTGTACACATGTGTCTGACTATCTTGTGTCTCAAAACCTTGTGGCTGCTCCACATACACTTTCTCTTCTATTACACTGTTTAGAAAAGTTGTCTTCACATCCATCTGGTGTACCTTCCACTTCATTACTGCAGCTATCGCAAGTATAGCTCTAATTAAAGTGTATCTCGCCACAAGAGAAAATGTCTCCTCATAATTTATTCCTTCTTTCTGGGAGAAACCACACGCCACGAACCTTGCCTTGTACTTCTTAACACTGCCATTTGTTGAATGCATCATCTTGTAAATCCACTTGGAACTTACCACTATCTTCTCTTTCGGTCTCGAAACCACATCCCAAACATCATTCTTTACAATGGACTGGTACTCCTCAATCATGGCATCCTTCCATTCTTTCTTCTCTCCAGCCTATTCATAATAGGTAGGCTCAACATCAATAATGTCACTTAGCAATGCCACGTAACTAGAGTATGGTCGTGGTCTCTTGCTTTCTCTGAAAGATCCATCTGGAGCACCATACTTCTCTGCATCCTGAAAAATTTCTCGAGCCCAAGCTGGTCTTCTCTTCTTTGTATTCATCTCTCGGGATGAATCTGCAGGTCTTTGTGGTTCTTCCATATCATGATCTTCTAGTACAACATCATTGCTTACATCTGTATCTGCAACTCTGGAAGCTTCAGGTTCCTCATCATGGACCTCATCTAAACGATTATGTCTCGATCTACTGAAAGATGCATCCTCATCAAAGGTGACATCTCTGCTAGTCTCAATATGTCGGTGACAAGGGATGTAGACTCTGTATGCCTTTGACATTTCACTATATCCAACAAATATACCCTTCTTGCCTGAAGGGTCCAACTTCGATCTCTTGTCCTTGGGGCCATGCACATACACTGGACAGCCAAATATCATCAGGTGGCTGACCTCTGGCTTTTTACCTGTAAACATTTCTTCTGGTGTCTTGTTCCCAGGTACATGGTGGGGACTTCTATTCTGCACATATACAATGGTCTTGGTTGCTTCTACCCACAGATGCATCGGTAAATCTTGATCATGAATCATGGCCTTTACTGCTTCCATGATTGTTCGGTTCTCGCTCTACCACACCATTCTACTAAGGATTGTAGGGAGTAGAGAGCTCCCTCTTAATCCCAACTTCTTTGCAAAATGCCTTGAATTCATCTAATGTGAATTCTCCTCCATTATCTGACCTTAAGATATTTATCTTCTTTTCAGAAAGGTTTTCAACAAGTACTTTGAATTCTTTGAACTTGTTGAATACTTCACTTTTAGCTTTCAAAAAGTAAATCCAAGTGTTACATGAGAAATCATCAATAAATGAAACATAATATACATACCCGCTAAGTGAAGTGGCTAACATTGGTCCACACACGTCTGAGTGTACGATGTCAAAGCTCCTTTGGCTTTTTTGTTGCTGCTTGGAAATGGGTTATTCACATTCTTGCCTTGTGCGCATCCCTTGCATATGCCTTCATGATTCACTTGGATCTCTGGCAAACATGTCACCATCTTGCTCACGATCGGTAATGATTTGTAATGTATGTGAACAAATCTTCTATGCCATAGCTCACTCGAAGTAACTGTGTTGTGTACTAATGTTGAATTTGAATGTCCCTTCAATTTGTATAGACTTCCTTCTTGAACACCAATCACCACAGCATCATCAATAGACTTTCCTCTTGGCCACATGAGAACTTCACCATCAATGAAAACAACTCTGAATCCTTTCTCATCCAAAGCTAAGATAGAAAGGAGATTCTTCTTCAAACCAGGTACATACAAAACATCCTTCATCTTCATAGGCTTTCCGGAATCCAATCTGTAAGAAGCTTCTCCTACCCCTTTAATGGGATACTGATAGTCATCACCGAGCTTCACCTTGTGAGGTGAATCCTTCTGAACTAATTCTGAGAAAGAATCCTTGTAACTTGTCATGTGCTTAAAAGCACCACTATCAATAAGCCATGTGTCACTTCCATGAGTAACTATTCCTGTAAGAGTTGATGTCAATACATATTCTTCGCTTGAATCATCTTCTTTGGCTCTTTTCTGATCAGGTTCATCATCTTCTGCGGCATGAGCATGATGTCTTTTATACTTTCCTTTTCTGACCTGATCTTTTGAGTGGGGACAATTTATTGCAATGTGTCCCATCTTCTGGCAGATGTAGCATCTGTAATTTGAGTAATCATTTTGAAACTTTTGTGTCTTTTGTGACCCTTGAGACTTTTTGTGTGAGTGAACCTCTTTCTTGCTCTTTCCTTTTCTTGCATGTGAGAAAGAGCTTAATTTTCATCATCGCCTAGTTTCTCTTCTCTTACTGCCAATCTAGCTTCTTCCTAAGTGCAATCCTCCCATAGTCTGCTAAACCTTGTTAGCTTTCTTCTTGAACAGATTCCTTGAATGAATGATTCCCAAGATCTTGGGAGACCATTCAATGTAGTCATTACCAGTTCAGCTTCTTCAACTGTGTCTTCAATGGCTTCAAGTTGTTCTTTGATTTGAGACACCCTCATGAAGTAGGATTGAATGGTTTCTAAACTCTGCATCTTCACACTCTTGAGTTGTGTCCTCAACGTCATCTTCCGGTTGATATTCTTGCCTTCATATAATTGGGATAGGGCATCAAACATTTATTTGGAGTCTTCAACGATGAGACATTGAGGGATCAAGTGATAATTGATAGAATTTGCGATAATCCTCTTTTCCCTAACCAGGTTCTTCTTGTACTTTGCCTTGGCCTCATCTTCCTCTGTTTCTGGAACTTCTTCTTTGACGAAACCTTCTAGATCATTCTCTTCTAGAATGAACATTACTCTATACTTCCATGCTCGAAAGTTATCAGCACCCTCATGCTTCACATCAAGCCTAATGTTGGAAGTCATCTTTCCCTTGGACGAAAATACAACAAGAAAATAAAAACTTTTCAAAGAAAGGTTTTGAACTTACCAGAGAGTGTGCTACGCCAAGGTGATCTGCTCCAACTTCAGTCTGCAGCTACCTGGACGTCTTGACCTAGGGTTTCATGAGGAAACCCTAATTTTTCAACTTGAGAATTTTGGAATTTTGATCCAAGGGAAAGATGTGCCCTCCTTAGGCAAACTCCTTGATGGCTTTATTTTGACCAGCATCCTTCAGAAGGTGGGTGACATCATCACCTAGGGTTTTATGCAGAAACCCTAATTTTCAAAAACTGTGAAAACTGCAAAATTGGTCTAGGGAAAAGATGTGCTAGGGTTAGGAGAGTCTTCCTGTGGTCTTGTTTTCCCCAGCGAGTTCCTCTAGACTGTGAAAATGGCTTCTTTCAGGCCTGCTCTGACACCATGTTAAAATTTTGCTTAAGTAGTTAAGTGTATTTAGTATTCTTCAACTTTTAACAATTAGAACAATAACTGCATACATAAAGATCACTAAAAGAAAGGCATCCACAGTATACACAAGATTTATCCTGGGAAACCCTCTTGGGGTAGAAAACCCAGCAAAGCTTCTTCAATATAGATTTGTCAACAATTACGTCTCTCTCCAAGAGAGATCTCACAAAACAGAAGATAACCAAAAGATAGACTAGAAACCCTAACCAGAATAGGGTAGTGCACCACTAGACCAAGATAA
>JZKD02S0109040.1:746419-757360 GCA_000966675.3 Picea glauca | reverse complement strand
GAAGAAGAAAGAAAGAAGGTTGAAGAGAACAAGGAGGCACAACAGAGACTGAATAAAGAGTGGTCTATGAAGCAAGAGGTGAAGCAAGTAGCTACAGAGGTAATGAAACAAGTCATGGTTGTAGGTTGTAGCAGCAGGAATGATAGGAAAGGTAGGAGGAGAGGACAAAGGCCAGCCAGTCAGAGGACTAGAGCATCAGGAGGTGGAGGAGTCAAAGGAAGAAAGGAAAAGAAAAAGGGAAAATGAGCAGAATGGAGCAGAGCCCTTAGGCCAAGAGAACCAAAACTGGAGCTCTTGAGACTGAAGAACAAGCAAAAAACACCCCAGAGCATAGCTTGCTAGAAATAGTCCAGGATGCTTCTCAAATAACCCAGTCTATTCAATCCACTCCTACTCCCTTCAAGTTCTCAAAAATACTCACTGTAGCCTTGCCAAGGGGATTCCCCAACGCACCTAGTGTTGAGACCTCTCAAGAGACTAGCTCTTCCTTTCCTCTGTTTGAGAACATTCAAACCCTAGAATCCGTAGATCCCTATGATATTATCAAGGAAGAAAAGAAGAAGAAGAGTCTCAAGGGATCCCTCTCAGCCCTGGAGCCTGATCAGCCTCTTGCACAACCTAGGTTGCTTCCTATGTATGATGGTCTCATAGGTGAACTCACCTTGACCACTTTTGAGCCTATAGTTTTCAAGCCCAATGCAAAGATGAAATCAGAGGATTGGAGAGCAACCTAGGTCAAAATGAAAACCATTGAATTGCCTCCTATTGACAACATCAGGCTAGCCAAGAGCTCTAGCAGCATAGTTTATGATGGCTATGTCAAAGCTGCATTTGAAAATGAGAAGTTCAAGAGGAAATTAGGGTCCATATTATTAGAAAATCAATACTGGACCCTTGAAGTAAAAGCCTTGGAAGCAGAAAAAGGGGTATTAGAAGAAAAGCTTGTCTCACTTGGAAAGGACTCTCAAACAGCTATTGAAGTTGTTCATTTTTTGAGAGAAAAACAAGAGCAAATCAAGGCCCTAGAAGCTAGCAGGTCAGCTGCAGCATTCCCAATTTTGTAGAAGCTGTCTTTAGAAAAACAACAATTGGAAGGGGAGATTGCCCTTTTGAACAAGGACAATGTTGCCCAACATGCCTTGAGGAAATCCCTTGAAGAGAGGATAGCGGTGTTGGAAGAGGAACATATGGAAAGCTCCCCTTGAAAACCCAACTAGATGAATCAAGAGCCGCAATCTCCACACTTGAATTCAAGCTCGGCCAGGAGCAGCAAAAGATGCCCTCAGCACCCACACAAACCATGACCAAAGACTCAGATGCAAATCAGATGAAAGGCAAGATAGATAATTGGTCAGAGAAGTCGAAGCATTGAAGGCCAGGAGTCAAGAAAGTGAGCAAGTTGTCATCTTTGCATGGACCCTGGCTGAAAAAAGGAAAGAAAATTTAAAGAAGCAGGGCCAAAAGCTAAAAGAAGCCCAGAAAAAGCTAGTTGATCAAAAGGCTGAGTCTGCTGCTATCCAAAAGGAGGTAGACATTTTGAAAGAAAGTGTGAAAAGTCCCAGGAAGAAGCAAAACTTGTGTCAAAGTTGAGAAGTAATAAAGCTTCTATGTGGGAGTACACCTTACCTTCTATCCCTCCCTTCAGGCTTTACACCTTCCTCCCTTCGGCACCTTTAGGGTGAACCTAATACACAACACAAGACTATTTGATATGGTGGTATCACTTACCTAAAGGGGATTCCAGGATTTGGCTTATTTTACCCTCACTTTAGCCTTTACCAGAGCAGGTGAGGAAGAAACTATCTGTGCGGGTGAGGGATACACGACACATATTTGTTGGGTGAGGGATACAAAAACATAACACTTAGACCTAGTAGCAAGATTCACAGCCACAGCAAGTACCTATTGTATATATGTGGGCTGAACTCACTGCTTGCAGTAGGAACAGGGAGAGCCTATCACTATCTCATAGGGACTTGTCTCATCTCAGAGAGCAACTATTTGATGAGCTATGTCGACGAATGAAGCAATTTTTGGATGGATATAGATCATAAACAAGGCTGATATCGCAGAAGAGGTCAACAAAGTTCTAAATTCTCTCTCCAACCAAACCCTGCAGTCTTTGGGGATTTATGACAGAACCTCAATCTCCATTGATGCAAACACCTGGGCAACCAAACTAAGAAATTGGAAGGCTACTGATCAAAAAGCGAGGGTTGTAGAATCTAGAACTGCCACTTTCATAAACAACGTGTCTTACATGGAGACATGTTGACTACCCTCCCCACGGGATGATAAGCCGGTTCTGAATAGCCCAAAAAAATATGAGGAGATAATGAGGGCTGCAAAAAGAGACTTGTCGATCATGGTGGATCAGGGGGCCCCTCCATAAGCTTCGAAAATTTTGGAGCATGTGCAGTTGTACATCTCAGCATGGACCTTGACTCAGAGGTTCGTCCTAAGCCTGCCTCCGGTAAATTTCACTAAGAAGACTGAGTTGGACAAAGCATTTTGGAATCTCGAAGGTGGCAGAAAGCTAAATGAAAACAACCTCGAACGGCTCAGTCCAATTTATGAGTATGCCACCAAGAAGCCTTCCCTAGTTGCTCAAAGTTCATAGCAGGCAAAGCCGCCTTCCCAAAGAGGAGACACTTCCAGAAGGGCAAAAAAACAAAATAGGAAAGTAACAGCATTTGGTTATTTTCACGCAATTGGCCCTAATTTTTCAGTGTCACTAGGATGCGGAGCACTAATCCATTCTCTAATCCAAAAAATTGGGATTAGTTGATGAGTTGGAAAGCTTGGCCCAGAAGGTTATAAAAAAAAGTCCCAACAGCGGGGCAAAGGATTGAGAATTGTGATACCATCAGGTTACAGAATTTTGTCTAGGGTTTGGGAATTGGGATCTGCAACATTGTTTATATTCTTTCTCCTCCTCTCATTCTATTTTCTTTCTGTAAACACTACCAGAAGCTCCAAATTGTGAGAAGGAAAGCAAAAGGCCCGGGACTGAGACTTTATAGTCCCCATCCGGTGTCTTCCATTGTAATGAAATGAATTGCTGAGTTTTATTGTGAAGTCAAGATCAAGGCAAAGCTGCCACTGATGTAATAATATGATTCAAGAAAAGTTATGCTAGTTTTCTTTCATATTTTGTTTCTATGGTGTTGAATAAGTCAATGGATTTCTGCTTTGTCTTACCCATTTGATTTTCTTTTCTGTCTCATGAACATGTTATGTAAGAATGTATGGTTAGCCCTCTTTTTATATGCACGATTTATGACCTGCCTACCCACCTTCTAAAGAATGAAAGCATGATTAAGGCGCCCCATCACACCAATTCTGGATTCAATTTTCTGCAGTTCTAAGTAGTTTGCTCTCTCGGTCATTTCAGAAAATCATAACACCTTTAAAATCCATGGCAGAGATCAATCCCATGCACCATAGGTCTCTGTTATAAATCCAGTCTGAGCTTTATACATTAAATAGGTTGTTCTCAGGTGACAGATGAGAACAATTGCCTTAGGAATATTGAGGGTACCCCCCTGGTCCGAGAACCGGCTCGAAGGCCTAGAGTGGTGAGGAAAGTGCATCCTGCACACTATGCCCTGGCATTTAGCCCCCTTGGTGAGAGAGGGGAACAACCTGGGGAACAACAGCCGTAACTATACTGGCACAACACGAGTGACCCACAATCTAGACGTGAGAGAACTTTCTTTTCAGCACGGCAAACTGTATACTGGAACCTGTATTTTTCCGAAGCACGTGCTGTTATTCAATGACAATTTGTGGTCTGTATTCATCCCCCAATCTGCATCTCCTGAAAGCAAGCGGCCCACAGTATTTCTGCAGTGCCAATACTCAGACAAATTCTGACTAATCAAACACATTCATTCTGTGTGGTCTTCGGACTTAGTCGAATTCACGATCCTCCAGTATCATGCTCCTGGAAGACCATGCCCCCTGCCCAATCCTTATAGAAGAAAAACTGATGCCTGAGGACTCTGCTGCTCAACCCCGGCAAAGCGATGCAAGGAACTGTTCTACTTCGTCTCAACTATAATCAATGGAACTCCGATCTTGCTTACTATTACCCATTGGATCTAAATTTTGTAATTTTGGATTTTGGATTCTGCATGGGAGAATGTTCTAGATCCTCTGTTTCTAGTAACACTACAATATGTTTCTGTTCCTTGAATCCTTTGTTTTCAGTGTCATACGAATAACGAGCCACCCATGTAGGGCTGCTGGATCCTTGGTCTTCTTTTTGAGTCTCTTAGTTGTTTTGGCAGAAAAGCTTTTGCTCTGGTTCTGCAAAATTCTAACAGTAAAGTCTGTACTCATAAGAGTCCCCGAAACAGGATTTGTATTTGAATTTTTTTTAAATCGAGATGAAAAAACTAACAAAACATAGATCCACATGGATACTGTTCCATTCGTTTGCAGATGCAAGGAAAGTAGTCAACTGCTCGTAAATAAACTACCAAGCAGATTAAAAATACACGATCGTATTTGCAATGAAATTAATTCAGTTACCCTGAAATGTAACAAAACCATAAATTATTGAAATAGTAGTTCAGATAATAATTTGAACTGCGTGAATTGAACTGTATAGCGTTACAGAGGATTGAATTTAGTGAGAAAATGTCTGAGTTTGGATTTTTTTTTCTTGAAAACCCAAGTCTAGCCATTTCAAATGCTTTAAATATAAATTTTATGGCGAGAGGAACTATATTATTTACTAAGACAACCGTGCAGGTAATATTTTGAACTTAATCAGTAGAATTTAAACATGGGGGGAGTACAGACCGTAAAGAGATGGATTCCTTTGAGCTTGTTGGCCGTAAGATTGGCTTTGGGCTTAATTTCAGGCCAATTTAAGGCTTTATCCGACTGCTTAGCTCTGTCCGCCATTCTCGCTTAAGACCTTGCCAATCAGAACCTGCTCCTAATTGCTCCTGAAAGTCCAAAACGTGTTTCAGTATCTACAAATGTATGGCACTTATGTGAATCGACAACTTGTGAATTGAAATAATTTAGAACATAAGAGTTCCAATGCTCTCATATTTTAAACTATTCGAAAACGGTTTAATATATATTTATATATATATATTATTGCTATTAAAACAATTAATAACAATTAATATAGATTATGATGGTGGTGGTTAACTTCCATTGAGATTAATATTGGTTTATCGGACTTGGACTTCTTTAGCATGTTGATTCAGACTTTCTAGGTATATAGCCTTGATATTTTGTCTAACAATATATAATTGCACTTATTATTTAACAATTATAAAATCTTTGAAGAAGCTCACATAGGAGGATGGAGGATGGAGGATGATGAGGGAGGTGGTTTGCTAGGGTTTGGAGCAAGGGTTTTGGAAAAATAAGTGTAACAAAATTGTTGGTTTTGTATGACTTCCATTGCATGTAGAATGGATTATGGAAGGAGTGAAGGAGATTGGGTGAAAAGTGTTGATTGCAAATTTTTATGATTCAAAGCCACCTATTGCAAAGATGATAGAATGGATTAGTTCCTCGTGGCCTATAGTAGCCAAAGGTAAGTTTTGAATTTCCCCACTTTGGAGGGGGGTTTTCATATTCCTTTTCAATAATTATGAGGACAAGGATGTAATTTTAAACGACAACCCATAGAGCTATGGATCTTCGAGGTTGTTTCTTCAATGTTGGTATAACTCTAAGGAGGGCCAAGAAGGAACAACTTTTCATATGGGTTAGGTTTCCTAGCATGTTGCTCCATTTCTATAATCCAAATATCTTGAAACTAGTGGGAAACAAGCTAGGGCCTTTTGGTGCACCTCATCGAAAACTTTAGATCAACAAGGCACTCCCCATACCTTAATCATGGTGTTTATTTCAAGAGTGGCAATAGGAAATCGTCTTGGAATAAGAGGGGCAAAGTCAGAGTCAGTGTCTAGATTATGAAAACCTTCATTTTAGGTGTTGGTTTTGTCATGATCATGGTCATTTGTTTCATTACTACCCTCTGAACATAGTAGCTATAAAGAGAAGATAAAAAAAGTCTTGGTATGGGGTCAATCAAGTTAGATCAAGTATGGGCAAATCATTGGTAGGAAGACGTAAATGGGTGGAGGATAAAGCTCTTTCACCCCCTACAAATCAATGCCCTACAAGATCGAAGGTTCTTGGAGATGTCATGAAGGGCAGGGATACTGTAACAAAGACGATATCTAAGTCACAACAAAAGTCGATCTCCTCTAAGGATTCCTTGGTCGAGGGTTTGGATGCAAGTAATGGAAGTAAAGGGGAGGTTGTATTGATGAGAGTAGAGGACATGCTAGTAGAGTCTCAAAAATGGATTTTGGACTATCAATTGCTATGCCATGGGATCGATTCCTCAAAAGTTGAATTTCCATGTCAGCAATCCCAACACATGGCCAACATCCATTTACTCCCTCCATCTCCTCCACAAGTTTGCAACAATGTCTTTTTGGAGATCTTAGGAGGAGGCTATGGCAGATTGTGTCTAAGGTTCACATGCAGTCTCAACTAATTTAATGGAGGATCAAGGTGGATCCCAAGGTGTGTGGGAAATATTTTGTAGTAGCGTATGCTTGTTCGACATTGTCATCTTCTTCTATGGGTGTTGCTTCTCGTTTATCCTTAGCTTCATTAGCATCAAAGGACTCAAGTAAGTCAAGTAAGATTTTAAATTTGAAGGTAGCTTTTGCCATCTTGGCACCCTCCTCTTTGCTCCTTGCTAAGGTCCCATACCTAGAGTTCTAGGTGGCGAGGCAAAAGATATAAAGCATAGCTTTGAGGGTTCTAGTATCCAAGGTGGAGCCACAGGATTACCTATATGGATACCCCTGCATGGAACTCTCCTATGGGTTTAATAGATAGTTCATTAGAAGAGACTAGTCAAATGATCGTTTGGTGCTTCAATTAGGAGTTTGAAGACCTTTGGGATTTTTTGGATGTTCTTAAGAGTAGGACCTACTTTTGTATGGTAGTATGTATTCTCTTTTGAGTCAAATCATTCGATATAGGCTCTTTTGAGTGGTTTTGATATGTGACTTTCATAATCATCCAAGCCATCATGCTTGTGGTCTTACTATAAGCTATTTAGAATGGGTTATTTGAAGAAATGAAATAACACGATCTTTTTTTTGGAAAAAAATATAAAATCATTTATTTATTATTTAAATGATTACAATTTTTAGTTAAATGCAATATTAAATTTATATATTTATATTACAAAACACAAACAATATAGATTTGGAAAGTTTGTTTATTGCTATGATAATGATCCAAATGCAAACTTTAGAGTCACAGGCCCTTCATCTTTTGTCCATCAATATCTATTTATGCTCAATATTTAGCAATTAAAAAGTTATTTATTTATTTATTATTTATCATTTGAATTGTTGTAATTTTTTAATTTTGGTAGATAAAAACCCCAAAATTACATTATCACTATAAAAATTGCTACAAGAAATGAGATATCAAATATAATTTCGACTTAGTATGAGAATTCCATATACACAAAAAATACAAACTAATAATTATGGTCATCCCATCACAAGTGTAGGGATATGTCACATGACCTATTCACATAGTCATAACTTGCTTCTAATTAAATTCATTGTTTTTTCTATTTTTAAGGAAAAGTACTTATTTAGGGGTGTCAAATGCAGGGGAGATCATCCTCGATCTCGAGGGAAGCTAAGAAAAACTTTTTGAATGGGGCTTGGGTAGAGTGTCAAATAACCAAGCCGGGGCAATGGCTCTTTTCAAGGGGTTGAAGCTCCTTAATCCAAGACATATCAAGAGTCTAATCATTATTGGGGATTCAACTATAATTATCAAATTGATGCATAGCTCCTCCTCTCTAAACGATGAAAAACTTGTAAGGATTATAAGGTAAATATAGAAGGAAGCTAGCAAGTTTGAATCCATCAAATATTACCATATATTAAGGGAGCTTAATAAATAGGTGGATCATCTAGCCAATCTAGCCTCTTCACTGGATAGTGGAATTTTAAGAACCAAAAGTAGGGTTTCATCTTTCCATATTCCTTAACTTGTCAAACCATAGTTATGAATACAATTTGCATGAAATCCAAAGGGAATTTCAAGTGGAAAAGGCAATTAAATAAGGAAATTTAGCATTCAAGGAGCATTACCCCTCCAATACCTTCACACAATCATGGTTTAATGTTGAAGTAGGCTAATCAGTTGCAAAGTGATTTGGGTTCTTTCATAGATGGGATAATGGTTTTGGAGGATTTTCCTGGAAATCCTGTAGGAGAGGCTCTATGGTTTCTTGCATTATGGTGGATTAATTTGTTTTGAACTAGTTCTGTAATGTACCCAACCTCCATGCTAAGTCCTATCACTGTGGAAAATGACTTAGACCACTAAAATGAATTTAAAAACACCCCCATACATATAAAACAACCCAAGGGGTAGCAAATCAATAATTTAACATGCATATAACAACATATATTAAAACATGAATGCAACTATTCAATTAAACCAACAAACACACAACATTCATATATTTATTTACACAATAGAATGTGTTAGCACCAGAAGTCACCCCTAGATTGCGGCAGGGGTAAGCCTGATACCCATCAGAGTTTTATGTCACGGGTTGGTAATAAAAGGGGGTCAAATGGGCACAGTCTCGAGAAAGTATTGTTTAACTCGGAAAACCGGGCTAGTATGCGCAAATAGGTGAGGTCTTGGTCTAACTTCAGTCAATAAGTTGTAGTATAGTGGTAAGTAGGGGAGAGAACTTCAAACTCGAGATATTCTCGAATTCACAACTCCGGAGAACTGGAAACGGTATAACGACTCTGCGATCGATCCTACATGGCAAAGCGGTCACAACAAATCGACTGGAACTTCCATGCTTGAGCTCTCAGCATCAAAGGGAAAAGGAAACATGAGAAACTGATTAAAATTGGTGGCGATGTTACTGTGATCAAACATACATCACAGAAATGTAACTACCCTCGACTAGTTCACCCATGCCTGAGAGTTTTAACACAGTTGTTACAAATAAATGAAGAGAAGCTGACTTACATTAAACAAAAAATCTCAAATATAGATACATAACCAGAGAACCAAAGTGTTCATTAAAACTTTACAATTTGTGAGTCTTGCTCTACCATTCCCCCTTTACAAAATATAAAAAACTGAGTATATATACCTAGAACTACTAACATCCCCTAGGGATGGGATCTGACTACTGCATTCAAAGCTTCACATTCCTTCTTCTTCTGTCAGGTTGTCCATGTTCTCCTCTATCAAATGCAAATTTAAGCCAGAATGGGCTTTGCAAGAAACCCATTTTCAGAGGAGCTCTGGGCTGTCAGCTAACCACCACGGTCATCCCTTCGTGCTTTCTATTTATGGTTGAAACGAGGTTTCAACCACCTTTTTCAGTTTCATTAACTGCTTTTATTGGGATCAGGATGAAGCTTGACGCCCATGAACGTTCCAGGTGAACTCACAATCCCCTTCAGTCAATCATGGTGCCTCGAGGCCACGCAACTCTCTTTTTCGTAACCAACTCTAGTGCTCTAGTCTTTCGCACAGCTCCTTCCCATCGCCCCATGACACCACGGGCCGTGACCTTGTTCTTATCTCACATGATATTTTGGGGCTATGCTTCTCGGGAGTTTTCACTCCATCTTGGCTTTAATATCGCGATGCTCGAAATCGCGAAACGACCGCCGAGATCGACGATCAATCTCACTTCAAAATGGACGACCATGATCCCTTCCCTGACAATACGAAATGCCAGCTATGCGATGAGTGCTAGCTCCCTTTCCAAACCTGCTTCCTGTGAAACCTTCGATTTGCGAAATCACGAAATTGGGATTTCGCGTTTCGGGGTTTCGGGCTACAAATGCACTTGTCGACGAGAACCCCGGACTCCCGATTCTCGATCCTCCTAAATTGTCGATGTCAGATCAACGACCCTCGGTTCCTCATGATCGGATGGCCCAAATCTTTCCTTTCGCGAATCAGGATTTCGCGATCCTTGCTGCATAATCTCACCGCATTTGAACTCCTGATTCCCGCACTCGCTTACTTTCGCTTCCATACTAGACCGCTTTTAGTGCTATGGCTTGCAACAATGAAGACCTGGACGGCATGGATGGGACTTGGGAAACACGAAGGCTCAGTGACAGAGGTAAAAAGAGAAATAATCAAACATAGGGAAAACAGAAAAGCTCAGGGCCGATATCTCACAGGCAAACTTTAACAAGGAAAATTGGTCGATCAAAAGGATGAAGGCAAACAAAGAAAAGTATATGTCGGGAGCAGAAAACTGTGATCGGGTCTGCAAAAAGGGGAAAAGACAGGCAAAAATCACATACCTAGGCCAAAACCACAATTCACCAGCACATGACAAGATTAGTCGCTAACATTTGGCTCCACAGGGAAGGGCATGCTCCCTGCGAGCTGCCAAGAACGTGCAACTCCAGTGCCTTGATTTGGGTTATGGAGTATGCTATTGAAAAAAAAACAAAACGAACATAAAAAAAAACAGTATTTACAATGGTGGGACGCCGATTGCGGCTTTAAACAAAGAACATTTCTAGGAAGTGCCCATTTACAGGGCCAACAAAAACTTCCTCACCTTCCATATTTTGCAACCTGTAAGTATTATTGGGAAATGCCTCAAAAATATTGAAGGGTTCGATCCAAAGGGCTTCAAATTTACCATGCTTTCCCTTGTCCTGTCTGGGGGCATCCCATTTGAGTACTAGATCTCCTAGTTGGAAATCCTCTTTTCTGCTCTCCCTGTCAAAGGCCTGCTTGATTTTCTGTTGACGGTTATGTACTTTGTCCATCACTTGATCTCTAGTCTACTGCACTTCTACCAGCTGATGATGTTAAGAACCAAACATCAATATAGCATAGAAAAACCTCAGAAAA
>JZKD02S0109040.1:652246-674650 GCA_000966675.3 Picea glauca | reverse complement strand
TAATAGAAATTTATGAAATATTTATTTATTTTTTGAATTTATATACATATTTATATATTTAAATTATTTGACTGGAATTGTTAGAGAAGATCACAAACAATGAGTTTTTTTGGTGCATCTACAAATTTGGAAGAATACAAAAATCTAGCAAAAACACGTTGAAGTGAAACACCCACTCAATATCTAGATCTCAATCTCCAACTTCTACTACGTTGTGATAAGTAAGCGATGGAATTGTATCATGAACGAATTACAAGTAAACTATATGAAAGAGTGAAGGAGTGTGGGCAACAAAAACTGATCGAGAATGAGTATAATCAAAATTCAACCGAGAAGCATTACCAAGAAGATGGATGGAGCGCACATGATTACCTGCACTATGCCACTGCCATTGATGTTTGTCACAATCGTTGTTGCTAGTAAATTCATTTTAAAGAGTTGAGGAAGTTTTCTATCATGCAGAAAACACTAGAGAAACATAGCTTAAATAGAATTAAAGGAACGCAGCTTGGCGAGAACTAGTTCAACTATGAAGTCAACCATTAGGTATGGTTATTCATATAAATTTAGAATCTTACACCAAAGGTTGCAAAGTACATGCAATCAATGGAATTTATTAATTGGATTGGTATTGTGCTCAGTCTCCCAACTTGTGAAGACACTTTGGGCCTGTGGTTGCTCATCTGTTTGGCCAATTTGCAAACAATTGTGTTGAGAGTAGACATGATTCATGAAACTTTGGAGGTTTAACATTGATTACTCTTCATTCAGAGGCTGTAGATTGTATATGTATTGTAATTTACAACCACCCATCAATTAAGACACTATCTCTTTTCTATTTTCATCTATTTATTTGACCACTTTTGACTAGAACGATGACATCATATGCTAAATTAATGTGATAGTTAGATGAAAGTTTTCAGATTTAATGTGATGGTTTATGACTAGATGGAATTTTGAAGAATTTGATATATTTTTTTAAAATTCTTTTGATTCGATAATAGCTTTCAAAATATAAAAATAATAAGATCAATATTTTCAACTAAAAATTAAAGTTTTTTATTTTTATAAATTAAAAAATACTTTAATTTTTATAAATTAAAAAATACTTTAATTTTTATAAATTAAAAAATATTTTTAAAAATAAAAATTAATAATTTTTTTTTTTATATACTAGAAATCAAATAATATATGACTTTAGGCCCTTTATCCTACTCCATATATCAAATATATCTAAATATATCTGAGGTTTTTTATTTGAATTCTAAGTTCATGTCTATCATTATGGGTGTATCATGTCAATGAATGCAGGATGATATACAAAGGATTCCAGATTAGATTCTTGAAATTATTGTAACGTGTACATTTTACATTTGAAACCAAAATCATTAAAGCCTGCAAGTCGTATCAAATTTGAAATCGTCCGGACTCCGACTCATTAAATGTTGACTCTGACTCATTAAATGTTGACTACAGATCCTTAAATGTTGATGTTAAATCCTAGATTTGGTCATTGTTCCAATGGATCGCAGACTCTATTTCCTTAAATATTGATGTTAAATTTGGTCATTGATGGATTGTAAAATTAATTTGGATGGAAAAATTAAAAGATATCCCTTCTTTTTAAAAATTATAATCAATTATTGATGTGTATAATTTTAATTTCAAAATTTTTGAAGGTCAAATTTAACCGAACACTTTTTTGACAAGCTATAAACCTATGAAAGGGCCCAGACAAGTTCAAAATTTATCATTCGTGAGGATAAACACATAAGACAAGGGAAGGAGTTTGTGTTGGGATGGAAACATAGAATGGATCAAAGTCAATGCTAAGAAATCCTACCATGCCATTAGACATTACCATGCCATTAGACATTAAATATTAAATGGGAGGCCAAAGTCACACATTTAGATCATGACAGGGACGCATAAAGGAGAACTTCAACATGTGAACCATAAAAAAGATAAGATCAAGGAACTTTATGCCATCTTAAATTTGGTTTGGGGTGGTGCATGTATTATGTAAACTCCATAGAATGATATTTGAGGAGATATGTGTATGGCTAGTATAAAGTGAAAAATCCTTACAATAAACTAAGAAGTCACAAGTGGAGTGTGATGCACCTTGGATCAATCATTTATGGGATAAGAAGTGGCAAGTGGTGAGTATTGCATCTAGATTAAATAGGAGGCTAAAGTCATGCATTTAAACCATGGAAGGGATACAAAAAGGAGAACTTCAACATGTGAATCATAAAAAAGATAAGATGAATGACCTTTATTGTTGAACTTATGCTTATATTGAGAGGGGGGGATCAGTATAAGATAATTTTTAATTTATTTAACCATTCATCAATCAATCATTAGCTTAGAAACAACAATTAGATATAAACTCAAATCACAATGCACATAGTTTACTATGGAAACCCTTGTGGGAGAAAACCACAAGAACTTTTTTTTATAAATGTTTATAGGCACCAACCTACCGTTTCAAAGATTGTAGGCACCAACCTATTGTTACAAATATTGGATGCACCAACCTACTGGAGAAACCAATCTCCTTAGTTGAGCACCAACTCAACAAGATGTAGAAACCAACCTACTGGAGAAACCAATCTCCTTAGTTGAGCACCAACTCAACAAGATGTAGGAACCAACCTACTAGAGACACCAATCTCCTCAATTGAGCACCAACTTGGCAAGATGTAGGCACCAACCTACTAGAGACACCAATCTCCTCAACTGAGCACCAACTCAATAAGATATGTGTAGAAACCAATCCAAGATCTTCATACATAGAGTACCTTTGACTTTACCTACATGCTTCATTCCATAGAAAATCCTATAAACCCTAGCAAGCTTCATGGAATCATTCACATAATGTAATCACCGACGACAACATCCACTGATGACAACATCCATTGACAACAACATCCATTCATGGAAAAATCCACTAATGACAACATCCATTCACAAAAACATCTACCCACGACAAAATCACAACCTCATAGCAGTGCACACGACAACATCACAACCTCACAAAAACATTACAACCTCATATCATTCCTCGAGAATAAGAAATACCAAAAGAAAGTCATTTAAATTTCTCTTGCACACCTCTAAATCCCAAATAGATAGCCCAACACATTTAGCACACCCAGAATTGATATCTCTTGTTTGGTTGCTCAAAAAATGTGAAAATCCATCGTATATTTGTAGTAATTATGTCCCCACTTTCTAAGTCGACATATAAAGGATGGCTGAGCCAACCTCAATTTTTTGGCTAGATTGTTGGACGAAAAAATTCATATCTCGTCATTCCTAGGGAGTTACAGGGAATTCCATATACTATTGGAAAGATATCAGAATAATATTTCCAACCATATACCTTGTGCTCCCATTTGAGTTAGGCATGTAGGGTAAAAATGTCTTCAAATATAGGGTATTTAAACTGACCAAAAATAATACTTTCAACAATATCTATATTACAATATGTATCTTGGACATATTGTAGGCTCCCCCTGTCTTTGACATCAATGAAAACAATATTTCCAAAAATATCCCCCTTTGTCATTGATGACAACCCTTAGTGAATTTTGATACTCCCCTTGTCTGCAACTTTCTTTGTGTTTGCAATTCTTCCTCCCTCTGCAACTTCTCCCCCTTTGACATCAATGGAAAAGGGATGCTCCCCTTGAGATTGAGCTTCCATGGGATATCACTCCAAGCTTCTTTCCGAGATATTCAAATGTGTCTCTGGGAAGGGGTTTGGTAAAAATATCTACAACTTTTTCTTTGGTGGTAATGTATTCCAGCTTGACACGTTGCTTGACTACCTGTTCTATTAGGAAGTGGTACTTGATTGGAATATGATTTGTCTTTGAGTGCATGAAAAGATTATTTGAAATATTGATTGCACTTGTGTTTTCACAAATGATTGAGATTGGATAATCATATTCTACCTTGATATCCTTCAATTTCTGCTTCATACAGAGAACTTGTGTGCAACATTTTGTTGCTGCAATATATTTGGCTTCTGTTGTGGATAGAGAGATTGAAGTTAGCTTCTTGCTTAACCATGATACTAGACAGTTGCCTAGAAAGAAGGCTCTTCCACTAGTACTTTTCTTTTCATCAATACTTCTTGCCCAATCTGCATCTGTATATGTTGTTAGAGTGGAGTCCTTACTTCTTGAACACCACAAGACAAATTCCAATGTGCCTTTCAAATATATGAATATTATTTTCACTGCTTGCACACATGTCTCCTTTGGTGCAGATTGAAATATTGCAACCAATACTACTACTTGCATGATGTTTGGCCTTGATGCTATCACATATAGTAGGCTGCCAATCATTGAACTGTATAGTGTTTGATTTTCTTCTGAAGATTCATTATCTTTATTTAACTTGCATCATGTGATCATGGGTGTACTGACAGGTGCACAATCTTCCATTCCGAATTTCTTCAACATTTCCTTGATATATTTGGTCTGATAAATGAATATGTTTTTTCTGGATTGAGAAATCTGCAACCCTAGAAAGAATGACAATTCTCCAAGCAAGGACATCTCAAACTCATTTTTCATTTCTTCTGCAAAACTTTGGCTCATTCTATCAGTATTACTTCCAAAAATGATATCATCCACATAAACCACAATGATCAACATATCTTCATTGTTTATTTTGATATAAAAATTTGTATCTACAACGCCTGTTTTGAAACCTTGTTGTTGCAGGTATTTTCAAGACTTGAATACCAAGATCTGGGAGCTTGCTTTAGTTCGTAGAGTGCTTTCTTCGGTCTACATACAAAATCTTCATTTTTTGACAACTAAAATCCATCTAGATGTTCAATATATACTTCTTCTTCTATATTTCCGTTTAGAAAGGCCTACTTGACATCCATTTGATAAAATTTGAAGTTCTTGAAACACGAAAATGCCAAAAACATTCTGATTGCTTCTAATCTTGCAACTGGAGCAAAGGTCTCTTCAAAGTCAATTCCCTCAACTTGAGCATACCCTTTACAGACCAATATTTCTTTATTTCTTACTACTTGTCCATCTTCATTTAATTTGTTTCTGAAGACCCATTTGGTTCCAAAAAAAATCTCTTGTTTTGGTCTTGGCACAAGTTCACATGTCACATTCTTCTCAATCTGATTTAGTTCTTCTTCCATATCATTAACCGAATGCTTATCTTCACTAGCCTGTGTAAAATTTTTGGGTTTTATTTTAGAGAGCAAATAAAAGTTCAATCTTCTTCTAGTCTGAACTCTTGCATCTATATAACCAAGAATTTAACTTTCTGGATTATTCTTTTGGACAATTTTGGATGATGTCTTTGGATATTGGCGTTCTATTTCTTCTTGTTCTTTATTTTCTTGTTCTTCCTTTTCTTCTTCTTTGTAGTTTGTCTCCTCTGGATATGCATTTGTTTGTGACTTTTCTTTGTGAGGTATGGCTTCATCCACTCTTACATCAATACTATCTACAAAATTGGCACAGTCTTTTGTTGTAGCATTTGTAGACCTTACTTCTAGATGAATAGCCAATAAATATACCTTCATCTATTCTGGAATCAAAATTGCCTAAATTATCTTCATTTATCCTTATATAGTACTTGATCCCCCAAAAATTAAAGCATTTGACTATAGTCGGTCTTCCTTTCCATAATTCATAAGGTGTCTTGTTGCTATTTACTCTTTGTGCTCTGCTCAAGATGTAGACTGTTGTGTCGATTGCTTCTCTCCAAAAGGTGTCTGGGAGTTTGGCTTCATTCAACATCATTCTGGCCATTTCTTGTAAAGTTTTGTTCTTCCTTTCTACAACTCCATTTTGCCGTGGAGTCCTTGCTGATGAAAAATGTCTCTTGATTCCATGATTCTCATAGAATTCATCAAATTCATAGGATGTAAACTCACCTCCTCTATTTGATCTTAAGCACTTGATTTTTAAATCAGTCTCATTTTCAACTAGGGCTTTGAAAGATTTGAACTTATCAAATGGTTCAGATTTTCTTTCAGAAATGTAACCCATGTCATTCTTATGTAATCATCAATAAGCATCACAAAATAACTCTCACCTTTTAAAGTTTGTGTTTTTTCTAGCCCACAAAGGTCTGTGTGTACAAGTTCCAATGGCTTTGATGTTGAGTGCTCCTTTGTTTTGAAACTAACTCTCATTTTCTTCCCTTGCTGACATGGCTTGCAAATAGTGTCCATCGATTTTGAGATCCTTGACATATATCTTACTGCGTGTGTTTTTCTGAGTTTTACTAGATTGTCAAAGTTTATATGACCCATCCGTCTATTCCATAACCAAATTTCATCTACTTGTCCCATACAACATTTTTCTCCTTTGACTTCATTGGCAATGTATACATTGCTTAGGGTTCTGCTTGCATTTACCACTAATCTTCCTGAACCTGATTTCCTTATGTCACATCCTTTAGAGTGAAATATGAGGTTGTAACCTTGATCACACATTTGATTGACACTTAGAAGGTTGTGTTTTAACCCTTCGACATACAATACATTCTGTGTTTTAGTCTTTCTATTATCACTACCAATGAAACATTTTCCAACTCTCATTGCAGAAGCATTATCTCCAAAGGTAACACTACCTCCATCTTCATCCTTTAGGAAGATAATTTTTTTCTAATCCCTTGTCATATGTTTTGAACACCCACTATCAATGTACCTGTTGAGCACTCAACACACCCTAAAAAGCCTATGTTCACTTATCACTTTTGTTTCTCATTTAAGTCTCTCAAAGTTCGCTTGAGCATGCGAAAACCCATAACTAAAAAGACTAATACTTAATTAAAGAATCGACAGTCAAGACTTTCCCCCCGACACACTTAAGAAATTCGACATCGGAAAAGATTAAGCATGAAAGGAAATCACTCAAGAGAATCAAGGTAGCCGAGTGTCGATCTTCGTCGGTGTCGACAGACGGAAGTTGTTCTTCCGTGACAAGCATCACTCAAGGATATCACCAACGATCGATCCCTTTCGACGTCGGTAAAAGGTGAAAAAAGTAAGTGTTGAACGAAAATGAAATGATATCGCCGATCATCGACTTCTGAAATGTTGTCGGTATCGGGGGGGTTTCGAAGATGATAATCTGTAAGGAAACCACGTGTTAGGTTTATTTTTGAAGGCTGGTCCCTGATACTTTTTGGCACCGACAGTCCCAAGTTAAGCATAGAGTGCTCGACTTGAACAAAGTCCTGAGTTCGACCATCACCCGCAAGATGACTCCCCGGTTATCATTACCATGTATCTCGAGTCAGCGGTGCCACACCAGCGTCGTACGATGAAGTCGATTGACATCAGAGGTTTTGCAGAAGGATATCAATAAAAATACAAAACAACCTCTACTGGTAAGTAGAACACATAACCTCAGTGCATAACCTCGATTGGTAAGTAGAACACATACAAAACATCTAGAATTTATAACAGAGCAGGTAGTGAGTCGAAACATGCCAGGGAACACTGAATGCCTTGCGATGGGATGTTTTAAAGAATTTATGTGTCACATCTGCATGACGGGTATGATCCAGAGCGTGTGAGATGCAGCCGATAGGAGTTGCAAAGGATGTGTGGTACGATCACATCAATTTCTTTTTAATTCCCCAGCCTCCATAATGAGTCGATGATGGTTGATGCACTTGCTGATGTGACTCCTATTTGAGGAACTTGCCTCGACCTAAAGCGTTTAACGACTTCCCTTATGACAGTTTATGGCTCTTTTGGAACTTACTCGTACTTTCAACACATGTTCGGCTCTGACATCCTTTCTCGACCCCAAGGGCCAATCGGTCACTAACATGACTTTGACTCTCATGTTTTCCGTACCTGATCTTTCATGCTATGGCGCGCGGATGTAACCCACCCTAACTGAAGGAAAATGACGACACTAACAGAGACAGTGCAGGTAATTCGAAGGGTTGCAAAGATCATGTAAGTATCAAACAATCAGGCGTAGCGAGCTTTATAGGTATGCACCAGTTTGGATTCTTCATGCTTACATCTTTACATATATTTTGCCGAGTATTGTTTTGTAAGCAATTTCTAAACAATTTTAATTCCGATTGCAGAAAATATCCCTCCGACTATCGAGAAAAATTGGCTTCGTAACCTCGCTGAGGAATCCGAGAGAAACTGGGTCTGAAGATCAACAAGGTGATGAAGGATATTGAATTGCTCGATTTCAGCACACTTGACGATTTCGTCGACTTGCGTGACATAGTCAAATCGTACGCCCAATAAGATTCTTCATGGGCCGAAAGACCAACAAAGGTGACTGACACAGCGCCAGGACAGGTACAACAATTTCTGGAACATCCGATCAGTGCTCGGGCTGTGATTCAAGAAGTTAAGTGCTAGTCTGGTCAAGTATCGGGCGTATGCGGTGGAGATAAGAGAAGTTCATGTACTCTCAATGGAACAACACAGATTTCCATATGCCCAAACCTGTGAGGAGCTGTTCATTAGTTGGTCGGAGTATGATAAAAGTCACCCTTTCAAAGGGATATCCTGAGATGACTGTGGGAAAAATGTTAGAAGAGAATGCCACTTGGCGAATTTTGTTTACTTATCTACACTTAGTCGTTAGAAGAGAACGTCATGTGGCGAATTATGTTATAAATAAGAACATCGACCAATTAGTTAGTGGTCGATGGTTGTTGCAAGAAACTCTTTTTTTGGTTTGTTAAGAACTATTTCCGAGCTAACTTTAATTAAGAAGTCCTTCTGGACCAGAGACAAAGTTATATTTTCATCAAACGCATGTGTGATTGGACGTGGAGAAGAACTATTTCCTATCTTGTTTCATGACCGGATGCTGTAATGAGTAAGAACAATTAAATCTATTGTTAAGTTATCTGGTGCAATGTTTTGATGTTCTTTTCTTTATGATGAAGATGAATCGTTGTGTTATTATGTGATGGATGATTAGTGTAGGTAAATTATTTTTATTGCCATTATCTTATCGTATATGTGTTTTATTTCTGATAATTAGTATCTCATACAGTAATTGGATGCTCACACGGTTAATGTATTAGTACTAGGCTTGTGGTATAGAATTTTCGTCTGCATGCTTGAGTAGCGGGTTATCCCAAACTCAACCTCCTCTCCAGTATTTTAGAACATTTTCCCTTTTTGTTGCCAAGTTGGTTTATACCGGCTTACAATCTTATATTGGTCCCACCTAAGAGAAAATACAAAAAAAAAGAGAAATTCCAAACTAAGGGAGACACCTTCGCAAGAAAACGTAAAGCCCATCGATTAATTGGCCGGTTCACAAGATCTGGAGAACCATTCCACCATTAAACACTGCAGAGTCTAATTGGGCCTTGGTGGCGGGTTTGGTTCCTGTTGTTGAACTAAAGGGATCTAGGACCCATCAACAGAATTGGCGCTAGAAGGAGGGCCAGAGAATGAATGGTTGAATACATATTTCACATAGTATTTCAAACAACCTATATATTCAAAACATCCCACATGCATGGCTAGTCATTCCCAAGACAACCCACACACGTTGAGTACTCCTGAAACAAGTAAATCACCACTACACGAGGAAGAACCTTTGCACCCTGACATACCTTACGCTCTTCCTCATGAAAAATTAAATCAATTCAGAAGGATCACAAGAGCATATGCCTGAGAGATCGGTACATTGTCCTTATCTCCGATACTTCCTCGAAGAAAACAACAAAGCAAACCAGTGGTTAATACTCCCGACGAGGTTTTTGTGAACACAATAGAAGAAATAATAGATTTCACAATCACCGAGATCCAAGATGATCTTTATCTGATACCCGAAAATCTAGCCAGGGACATCTCTGAACCAGACGATTTTTCGGAAGAGGAGGGGTTTAACTCAGAATCTGAAGATATGGAAGATAACAACGACCACAATGAAGAAAGGGGAAACCCACCACTGAAAAATCAACCCCGGTTGGCCAGAGACGCTTTGGCCCTCCCAGGACTAGCCCATAACCTTCCCCGATATCCAGAGAAGTTACTTCCTAAGTTCGACCCAGCAACCTTAGGATTGCCTGAAGATCATATCAAGAAATTTATACTAGCAATCAGACTTATGAACGTCCAACATGAAGACGTAGTTTGCAGGCTGTTCCCCTACACTTTTGAGAACTCAACCTCCACATGGTATTTTAACCTACCTGTAGGATCCATAACTAGCTGGACAAAGTTCCAAAAAGATTTTTTAGATAAATTTTCCAAAGCAACCACTACAAGAGATCTGATGGTTGAACTATTCGTAACCACCATGAGTTCAAAAGAGAAGGTTAAAGATTTCAATCAAAGATTCACAACCATCTTAAACAAATTCTAGCTCGAAGCCAAACCAACTCAGGAGTTGCAAATCGAAGTATATGCTAATGCGCTCCCAGCTTCTATTTCCATGTTTGTGAAGAGGGCCACCAAATGAACCTTAGATGAGATTTTTGAAGAAGCTAAAACGATAGAATTCCAGATGAAAGGGTGTAAAGAAGGCTAGGTCTCTTTAGTTAAGAAAGAAGTTCAACCTCCTCCTAGGAGGGGACTCCTTCTGACTAGACCGCCAAGGAAACAAGCAAAACAGACTCCCGACAAGGGTAATGGAGACAAAAGATCTACAATGCATGGTTAAGAAATTATCAAATAAGATCATAGACATGAAGAGAAACACAGGGGAAGGAAACCAAGGCCAAAGGACCTATAAGCCTTACTTTAAAAGGAACCCACCATTCAAAGCAATTGAAACTCCCCTAGCTAACTTGAATATCGATCTAGGGAATGTCGCATCTGATTCTTTTTGTACTTATCACCAAAAAAACCACTTTGAAAGGGATTTCCCTTAATGGGTGCATGCCATGAATTTGATGGCCAACTGATTTTTAGATGAGGTTTCCCTAATAGAACAACCAAGAAGTTTGGTTATGAATGTTGTTGACCAGGAAGAGATTGACCCACCAGAAGATACAACCATGTTGATATGGGATCTTGACCTAATTATGCCTTCAGATGAGCTATTTCAGGTTCAAGAATCACTTGCATAGGTCTCAGTTGTGAAAACTAGAATTAAGGGTCCTCCTGTCTCAAAGGATCCTACAACCACTTAAATGTCAAGGGAAAGGTCAACTCTCGATCACCCGAAAGAACCTTTTTCTCCTTGTAAGAACCCTATTAGCATCCATACCCAAGATTCGCCCAAACTAGAGTACAACGTAGTTGAAGATCTGAAGAAGTTGAAGGCTAATATATCGGTTATGAACATATGTATAATCCCTCAGCAAAAAGATTTCCTGCTACAAGCATTGAAATCAGTAGAAAACCCTATGACAAGCAATGAGCAAAAAATAAATCTAACTTCCACAGATCTAGTAAATAAACCAACTGTGAATACCTGCTCGAAAGATAACAAGGGAAAACCTTTTGTCCCATCATTCCTCTTAATGTTTGAACTCTTCATTAGGAACCTCCACAATTGTTTGGTATATTTAGGAGCATCTTCCAAAATTACGCCATTGTCTATTTGCAAAAAATTAAATGTCGTTCCTCTCAAGAATGATAAACATGTAATACAACTAGACAAAACCCAGGTCAAAGTCATGGGGGAACTCAGAGATGTAATGAACAAGATAGCGACACATCCTAAGTTTGGGCAAGTGATTGACATCATTGTAGTAGACATCCCAGAGGCCTATGGGTTATTACTAAGTCAAGATTGGTCTAAGAAGTTAAACGAGTACTTTAGTACAGACTGGGCACACCTTTGGCTACCAATGAAGGGATACAAGGATATGATCATAATCAATAGGGAGAGATACTTGAAACATACAGTCACTGATCTAGAAACCTTGAACGAACCCTCATCCACAAATTTCCCTGTGTTAGGCAATTATTCCTGCGATTCCTATTTTTGGAACTTCTCCCCTCTTCCATCTGATGTCCCTCTCACTCAGAACTCTGAAATGGGTTTTCAAGAGAAATCACCAATACTAACAGAGGAAACCTTCTTCTATCAAGAACATGTGCTAGAAATCATCGGACAAAAGATATGAGGGCAATAAAGTAATAAGAAGGAAGAAACAAGTAACTTTCGCTCACAAATTTGGACCATATATTTCGATGGATCTAAATCATAGGAAGGATCAGGGGCAGGGTGCATCATCATTGATCCAAAAGGTAAACGTCATTTCCTATGCTGTAGACTAGAATTCAAATGCACAAATAACACCGCCGAGTATGAAGCTCTAATACAAGGGTTAAAGAAATCCATAGACTTAAATGTCAAAGAATTAAAGGTTTTGAGAGACTCAAAGATTATCGTTAGACAAGTAAGGAATACTATACATTGCAATCCCCCACATCTAAAGAATTATCAATAGGAAGTGCATAGGTTAATAGAGCATTTTGAAGTTTTCAATATCACCGTGATCCCCAAAGCAAAGAATATCCTTGTTGATTCCCTGGCCACAACTGCTTCGAAGTTATCACCTCTAGAAGATTATGAAGCTTCTCGGTTCATCGAGGAACTACTCTACAAACCATTGGTGCCCAACAATATTTCTAATTGGAGAGTCTTTGAAGGGGATGAACATATCATAAAATTTCTAACTAACCAAGAAAATTTCAAAGACTTAGCTATTGACGATGAAGTATTCCAGGAACAATCAATAAGAAATGATCCTCAGACAGGTCAACCTATTGACAAATCGAAGTCTCACACAATCCCAAAAGGGATAACTAACTTGGAGAATATTTTTGATCTGAAGGAACGGTTTAAGGGGCCTAAAAATGGAAATACCGATAGCTCCTATCCCCCGCATGAAACTATAAATCTTGGAACCCCAAAAAACCCAAAGAATGTGAATCTTGGAACGACTATATCCAAGGAGGAAAGGAAGGCTTATCTCAAACTGTTCAGACAATATGAAAATGTCTTTGCATGGTCCTATCGATATTTGAAAACATATGATACCCGCATCATTCAACACACTATCTCGTTAAGAATCAAAGTGAAACCCTTCCAACAGAAGGTCCAAAAGCATCACCCATCCTTGGAACCTCTCATCTATCAAGATTTGAAGAAACTTTTAGAAACCAGAATCATCTTCTAGGTTAGGCATTCTGCGTGGGTAGCAAATCTGGTTCCCGTGAGGAAAAAGTTTGGAGAAATCTTCTTATGCGTAGATTTTACGAACCTCAATAGAGCTTCAGAGAAGGATAATTACCCAGTCCCTCCAATGGAGAAACTCCTGCAGACCGTGTCTCGCTCAGAGATTTTCTCTCTACTGGACGGTTTCTCAGGTTACAACCAAGTCCTGGTTTTAGAGGAAGATCGTTTGAAAACTACCTTCCGAACCAAGTGGGTAACCTTCACTTATAAACACATTCATTTTGGGTTAATCAATACATGGGCGACCTTCCAAAGAGCCATGGATATGGAATTTAGGGGAATAATCAACAAGTGTGTGGTAGTGTATGTGGACGACGTAACGGTGTATTCAAAGAACAGAGAAGAGCACATCCAACACTTAACTCAGATTTTCGAAAGGTGTAGGAAATACGGTATATCCTTAAATCCTAAGAAAACTATTTTCAGCATCGAAGAAGGTAAGCTGCTAGGCCACATTATATATTAAGCAAGCATTCACATAGACCTAGAAAGGATTAAGGCCATAGCTCAACTCCTGTTGCCTCACAACAAGAAAGCTATGCAATATTTTTTCGGACAAATCAATTTTGTGAGAAAATTCACTCCTGATTTCCCAGAAACTATCAAACCCTTACAAAAGATGATTCGTAAATATGTCGAATTTAAGTGGGATGATGAATGAAAGGACGCTTTCAACAACATCAAAACTGCTATATCTCAAGCCCTCGTGTTACGAAGTCCCTATTTCAATAGAGATTTCTTCCTCTATACTTTCGCCTCCGACCAATCGTTAGCTGCAGTATTGACTCAGAAGGATGATGACAACAATGAGGCCTCGATGTCGTTCATGAGTACTAACCTCCAAGGAGCTGAATTAAATTACCCTGCCATAGATAAACATGCTTATGCAGTTTATAAAGCAGTAAAACACTTAAGGTCTTACATCCTCAAGAACCATACCATAGTAATTGTACCTCATCCTGCAGTCCACTCCTTGTTCACCCAATAGGATATGGGGGAAATAAGAGGGAACTGGATGGTAGTAGTTCAAGAATTTGATCTAGATATAAAACCTACCAAACTAGTTAAAGGGCAAGGGTTATGCAAACTCGCAACCAAAGCCCAGGACCAAGTAAATTAAGATTCCGGGTGGGAGAATGAAATGGCATGTTGGTGTGGAAAAGTTTCATACATCTTCCCAAGACAAGAATATTGGTACGGGAAGCTAACTTATCTCCTACACCATGGGACTTGTCCAAAAAATCTCAACCCTAGGGAAAGGAGAGCTCTCAGGTTAATATCTGCATAATATCGCCTCATAAATTCGATACTCTTCTGGGTTAATTATGATGGGGTACTATTAAGATGTCTTGAACATGAAGACACAGACAAAGTTTCGAAGGAACTCCATGATGGCCTTGCCGATGGACATTTTGCAGGAAACACCACCGCTCATAAGATACTGAGAGCTGGTTATTATTGGCCCACCTTGTTCAAAGACACTCACACTTACACTAGAAATTGCAAAACCTGTCAAATAAGTGTGGGGAGAGAGAAGAGAGCAATAGTCCCACTCCAACTAGTGATTTTCTCCAAGCCTTTTGAGCAATGGGGGTTAGATATCTTAGGAGAAATTACACCTAGTTCTTCAAAACAACACAAGTACATTCTTATTTCCACCGATTATTTCACAAAATGGGTAGAGGCCATCCCTCTGACCCATGTAAACGAGAAGGTGGTAATCCAATTCATAGAACAACAACTCATCACAAGGTTTGGTGTCCCTTATGTCCAAGTTTGTGATAATGCAACTTATTTTTCTTCCACCCTATTGATAGAGTTTGCTCTGGACAAAGGAATCATAATTAGGTATTATGAAAATTATTATCCACAAGGAAACAGGGTGGCATAATCAACCAATAAGAACCTAGTGATAATATTAAAGAAGATGGTTGCAGACAACCAAAGGAATTGGCATAATCTACTCCATAACACTATATGGGCCGATAGGGTCATACCCAATGAAGTTATAGGAAATTCCCTGTACTTTCTGGTTTACGGGCAAGAAGCCATTCTCCCGAACGGTCTTTATCTTCCATCCCTTCAACTAGCCCATGATTCCGAAGGACAACCTTCATCAATCATACAACAAAGAATTGACACTCTGCTCATGCTAGAGGAATAAAGGGAAAAGGATAAATCAATGTTCATGGCCCACCAACAGATTGTTAAAATATGGTTTGACAAGCATAAGGCTAAAGAGAAGAATTTTGAAGTAGGGGACTTGGTCCTAAAATAGGATAGATCAAATGAGCCTAAAGGCAAACACTCTAAGTTTCAGAATCTATGGCTTGGACCTTTCCAGGTGGATGAGAAGATTGGGGCAGGTACTTATCTGTTACAGAATCTGAGGGGGGAGCTTGATGCCCTCCCCGTAAACGACCAAGTCCTAAAAAAATATTTTCATTAAAAAAAAAAAAATTATTTTTGAGTTTTACGTTTTGTGTGCGTAGGTTGAATGCAAATTACTTTTATTTTTTATTTTATTTTTCTGTTTTGATTTCCGCACTTTTGAAGTTTGTGTTTAGCAAGACAATGATTGACCTCAAATCATGTGACATAGAAAACTATGTTCCTAACTCATTTCTCACATACAACACAAGAAGCGTCAAGGAACCTACAGTTTCTTTGAAGAGTCCTCTATCTAACACGCGCAGATGAACAACTCTAGAGAAATGTAGAAAGTTCTACCCGGTGGTCTAGTGAAACCTTAAGGGAAGGTGGGAAATATGAAAAGGACTACATGAACCATGAAGATAGAGCTAACAAATGATTCACCTTAAACCATATCACTTTGCAAATTAAATAGACGTCATCCTCTCCCAATCGCTCAGGGAATTATGCCGAAATCAAAGTTAACTATACCAAATGAGTGAACAGTGGAAGTGGGTATGCATATATCTCCGCTGGGGCTATGGATGCTCGCTGGAAGTAGAGCAAGGTCTGTGATGTCGGGGTGACTTCGTCGGAGCTATGGACGCTCGCTGGCAATGGAGCAACACCGTAGCAAGTGATTAAAGGTAATTAAAGGCTTCATGCCAGTGAATACTTTACTAGAATCTGTCAAAGGGGGCATGAGTCAGGGTTACAAGAAACTAAGGAGGAATAAAGGTGGAAAACCCTACAGATAGACCCAGAAGAATCAACCAGAGAATTTCAAATGCAAGGGTAAAAGAAGCTCTGATTTAAAGCCAATAAGGTTCTCCACCAGCTTTCGTATCATCCGAACATGAAGGAGGAACAAAGATTTTTCTTTCGCCCAGTAAGTCGCCATTTTTTGAGCACTCAACACACCCTAAAAATCCTATGTCAAATTTTACTTTTTGGGTACCATTTGATCTTTTGCACTATTTGATTCTACTTCAGTATGAAAAATGATGCCTTTTCTTATCACTTTTATTTCTCATTTAAGTCTCTCAAAGTTCGCTTGAGCATGCGAAAACCCATAACTAAAAATACTAACACTTAATTAAAGAATCGACAACCAAGACTTTTCCCTCGTGGCATTGAAAAAGATTAAGCATGAAAGGAAATCACTTGAGAGAATCAAGGTAGTCAAGTGACGATCTTCGTCAGCGTCGACAAATGAAAGTTGTTCTTCCGCGACAAGCGTCACTCAAGGATATCGCCGACGATTGATCCCTTTTGGCGTCGGTAAAAGGTGAAAAGTGTAAGCGTTGAACGAAAATGAAATGATATCGTCGATCGCCGACTTCCAAAACGTTTTCGGTATCGGGGGGATTTTGAAGATGATAATCCGCAAGGAAACCACACGTTAGGTTTATTTATGAAGGCCGGTCCCTGATACTTTGCGGTACCGACAGTCCCAAGTTAAGCATAGAGCGCTCGACTTGAACAAAGTCCCGAGTCCGACCATCACCCGCAAGCTGAGTTCTCGGTTTTCATTACCATGTATCTCGAGTCAGTGGTGCCATGCTAGTGCCATACGATGAAGTCGATTGATGTCAGAGGTTTTGTAGAAGGATATCAATAAAAATACAAAACAACTTGGAGCAACACTAAGCACAAAATCAAGGTTAACTTACAAGAATTTTGGACAAAGAAAATAGTAGATTCACACGCAAAGAGAAAAAATGATGCATTTAACTACTATGACCAGAATCCTTTCGCCAAAATTTAGAGACTTTATATATTAGACTCCCATCGGGCTAAGGTTACATACAGTAGAAAATGTCTACACCTTTTGGTCAACCAACCCGGTTACATTGAGAACATGAAATTTTTCACAAAGAAAAAGGACTCCCATCAGGCTCAGGTTACATACAATAGACAATGTCTACACCTTTTGGCCAACCAACCCGGTTACATTGAGAACATGAAAATTTTCACAAAGAAAAAGGGGAAGACTATCAAAATTCTCTGCCACGTCTGAGAATACAAAACAAAGTCTGCCCATCATGCCTCTTCTACGCGCGGACTTTCTTCCTGACTACCTTGCGCTCCCGGAGGTGTTGTCATCTTTTGTTCTTCTGACACCCTTTACGCTTCGCGCAACTGCATGATCGTATATTGTGCTTCTCGAAGCTGTCGCTTGATCCAGGTTGTGTTCCTGTCACAACCTTGTGGCACAGATACCTCAAGGTTCTTTTCTGCCAATTGCTGACGCAATTCTCTATTCTCCTGGTAAATTTCAGCTATGGCGAGTTGTGCCTACACCAACTGTGGATTAGGTCCTCGGACGTTAGAACCTGAGGCTTCTGTCTTTATTTCTCAAATCCCACTCCCTCAACTTGTGGTTCTGACAGGCTCTAGTCGGATAGCACACATTAGGAGCTGCTCGACGACTAATCGTGTGCATGACTCAACCGAGATTTGGCTTCCCCCCCCGACTTCCTTATTTTTTCTGGGACTTCCTCTCCTTCGTGGTATTTTCTATTGAGGAAGCGTGGCTTCCAACTTATGCCCTTCCAATGTAACTTCTTCCACTTCATCCTCCGCACGAGGTGATACTATCATTTCTGTGTGAAGGTAGGAATCTCCCTTTGAAGCCTCAAGAACACCCGCTGCAAACAAGAGTGAGTCCCAGGCATTTTGTGGCTCAAGCCTGGCGCTTTGGCTGCCTCGCAGGCCCTATCTTGAGTTTTGAGGAGTTCCCATGGTGTGACATCATATCTACCTTATCCGTGGGTGACTTGACAAAGGCCCAAAGAAAATAATTTGATCGAGATAGGCTCACAATATGAGTCAGTGCATAACCTCGACTGGTAAGTAGAACACATACATAACATCTAGAATTTATAATGGAGTGGGAAGTGAGTCGAAACGTGCCAGGGAACACTGAATTCCTTGCGACGAGATGTTTTAAGGAATTTATGTGTCATGTCCACGCGATGGGTATGATCCAAACCATGTGAGATGCAACTGATAGGAGTTGTAGAGGATGTGTGGTACGATCACATCAATTTATTTTTAATTCCCCAACCTCCATAATGAGTTGATGATGGTTGATGCACTTGCTAATGCGACTCCTGTTTGAGCAACTTGGCTCGACTTGAAGTGTTTAATGACTTCCCTTATGATAGTATCCGACTCTTTTGGAACTTACTCGTACTTTCAGCACATGTTCGGCTCTGACATCCTTTCTCGACCCCAAGGGCCAACCGACCACAGGCGTGACTTTGACTCTCATGTTTTTCGTACCTAATATTTCATTCTATGTCGTGCGGATGTAACCCACCCTAACTGAAGGAAAATGATGACGCTAACAGAGACGGTGTAGGTAATTCTAAGGGTTGCATAGATCACATAAGTATCAAACCAATCAGGCGTAGCGAGATTTACAGGTATGCACCAGTCTGGATTCTTCACGCTTACATATTTACATATATTTTGCCAAGTATTGTTCTTTAAGAAATTTCTAAACGATTTTAATTCTGATTGTAGGAAAGATCCCTCCGACTATCGAGAAAAATTGGCTCCATAACCTCGCTGAGGAATCCAAAAGAAACTAGGTCTGAATATCAACAAGGTGATGAAGGATATTGAATTGCCCAAGTTCGGCACACCCGACGATTTCGTAGACTTGTGCAACATAGTCAAATTGCACACCCAAAAATATTCTAAATGGGCTAAAAGACTAGCAAAGGTGACCGACACATCACCGAGACGGGTACAACAATATCTGGAACATCCAATTAGCGCTCGGGTTGTGCTTCAAGCAGTTAAGTGCTAGTATGGTCAAGTATCGGGCACATGCGGTGGAGATTAGAGGAGTTCATGCACTCCCGATGGAACAACACAGATTTCCATATGCCCAAACCTGCGAGGAGTTGTTCATCAGTTGGTCGGAGTATGAGAAAAGTCACCCTTTCAAAGGGATATCCTGAGATGACTATGGGAAAACGGCTAGAAGAGAATACCACGTGGAAAATTTTGTTTAATTATCTACACTTAGCCATTATTTTTAGTTGAATTTTATGTTATAAATAAGAACATCAACCAATTAGTTAGTGGCAGATGATTGCTGCAAGAAAATCTTATTTTGGTTTGTTAAGAACTATTTCCGAGCTAGCTTTAATTAAGAAGTCCTTCTGGACCAGAGACAAAGTTATATTTTCATCAAACACATGTGTGATTGGACGTGGAGAATAACTATTTCCTATCTTGTTTCATGAACAGATGCTATAATGAGTAAGAGAAGTTAAATCTATTGTCAAGTTATCTGGTGCAATGTTTTGTTGTTCTTTTCTTTATGTGATGGATGATTAGTGTAGGTGAATTATTTTTCTTGCCATTATCTTATCATATATGTGTTTTCTTTCTGATAATTAGTATCTCAGATAGTAATTGGATGCTCACATGGTTAACGTATTAGTACTAGGCCTGTGGTATAGAATTGTCGTCTGCATGCTTGAGTAGCGGGTTATCCCAAGCTCAACCTCTTCTCCAGTATTTTAGAACATTTTCCCGTTTTGTTTCCAAGTTGGTTTATATCAGCTTACAATCTTATATTGGTCCCACCTAAGAGAAAATACAAAGAAAAAAGAGAAAGTCCAAACTGAGGGAGACACTTTCGCAAGAAAATGTAAAGCCCATCGATTGATTGGCCGGATCGCAAGATCTGGAGAACCATTCCACCATTAAACGCTGCAGAGTCTAATTGGGCCTCGGTGGCGAGTTTGGTTCCTACTGTTGAATTAAAGGGATCTAGGACCCATCAACAATACGATTGGCTTCCTTTGTCTTGAGCATACATTGCAAGTCCACATTCTTCCTTCTTTGGTTCTACTTGTTTTCTTTTCCACACATTTGTATATTTGTCTCTATTCTTGGTAAGAAAATATCCTTCCTTGTTTTGTTTATGGGACTTTATAATGCTGCTTCTACAGTCACATGTTAAGTACCCATAGTTATTGCATTTATAACATTCAATATCATAATCAAGTAATGGATAAAATGAATTGTAGTTTATATCAACAAACCCATGAGAATTTCTAGTTTTGTTGCTTACATAATCATTATTTGAGGCCTTATAAGAAATTATATTTCTATCTTTCACATGATCACTTCTTGCATAAGCTCTACAATCTATTAATTTACGACCAAAATTATTGCAAGAAAAACAATAGCCAAGAAAGAGTTTTTGGTACTGTGTTGTGAAAGGCCTTCTTAGTGGAATACCTCTTTTTAAATCATTTTTGTGAGAAGAATCATGTTTCTTTTGGTTATCATTATATTTTTCATTGTTGATGTATCCTTTGAGAAAATTGGCATATATTTTAGACTTTTCTTCATTTTTCTTTTCTGATAGCTTTGTGATCTTAGTGCTTACATCTCCTTCGAGGGTCTTCTGTTTTTCATCGTAGATGAGACCTGTCTTGATGAATGGTGGCCTTTGGAAACTAAAAATATTATCTAGGACTTCAATACTCTTTCCAAATTTCAAGATTCTATTCAACTGATCAATAGTTTTCTCCAGTTCCTTTCATAAGGAAACTATTTCAGCTGCTAGCTTCTCACAATTTTTTTTTCTTTTCTTTCAACTGTCTTCTCACCACTTCTTCTACCCTTTTTGCCTCTTCTAGTTGAGTCTTCAAGATGATAACGATATTCTCTGTTTCTTCAATATATTGATCTTTCTTTTCATATTTCTGCAATTGTTCTTTCTTCTTTCGATTCTTTCCCATGAGTCTATCTATTTATTCTAAGGCACTAACGAGTTCTTCTTCAAGATTCACTTCTCCATCAATGTCTTCTTCTTCTGAATATGGTTTTTATTTCTGATTCTCTTCATTTTATTTATCAGTAGGCTTTGTATCCATGGCTATGAACACAAATTCTTCTTTGTCAATATCTGAAACATATCTATCACTTTCTTTAGACGAGCTACTATCCTCTCTAGAGTAGAAACTATTCTTCTTAGTATATTTTCGTAAATTATGTCTATAAGGTTTGATTTTATTGTTATGCTCTTATTTATCATTACAATCCTCATCTTCACTATATTCCCTTTTTTCATATTGACACTTAGTAGCAAAATGTACTACTCTACCATAATTAAAACATTTGAAGGGTAGCTTTCCTTTGTATTTTCCAAATCCCCTTTCTAGGTTTCTCACAAATTGTGCTTCTTCTGTATCTGTTTCATGGTTGGAAAAATCACAACATTTGTGTCCTTTTTTCCTTTTTGATGATTTGAAAGCTTCTTCCTTCCATGCTGGCTTTTCTTTTTCTGTCCTCATCTTGTATGCAGTGAGAATCCCGTGCAACTCATCCATCGTTAGTTTCTCCAGATCCTTCATTTATTCAATGGAAAATACCTTGGCATCAAATATTAGGGGGATAGACCTTAAAACATTTTGCGAAATCATTTGTTCTTCAACCTTCTTACCAAGTCCTCTGATGGTGTTGACAATTTCATCCACTCAAAGGACATAGGCTGCAATAGTTTCTTCTTATTTCATTTTCAAACGCTCGAACTGTCTTCTATTAGTTTGGAGCTTTTCCTTTTTCACCTTGTTATTGCTTTCATAAATGTTTTAAATTTTGTACCACATATCTTTGTCGATTCACAATGCATCACCTTAAAAAATTCTAATTCTGATAGATCACTCAAGATAACATTCATGGCTTTTGCATGATTTTTACTAGCCTTCTTCTCGATGCTATCTGTTGGTGGAGTATTTGGGGTTGTATACTCAGTCATGAT
>JZKD02S0109040.1:616836-635161 GCA_000966675.3 Picea glauca | reverse complement strand
CTCAAAATAGTCAAAATCCTGGAAATCGTCGGAATGCAACGAAACCAAAGCCAACTTGTGCAGAATGGCTCATAATGATGGAATATGATCATCAATGCAAGATGGACCCCACAATTCCTCTCAAATACCCTTGTACTCACTATAGCATCCATCTGGCTACTCTGGTCATCATAAATCTCTGCCCTGTGATGATGTCCCAAAGTGGGGACATTACAAGTCATGTTGAGCAAATTCATCCCACTCCAGATCTTGTTACCACATTCTGGAGTAGCCAGAAGAATGTCAAAGTGACCTCCCAATCCGGGGGATATGGATGGTGTGTGTAGAGTGGCACACACTGAGATGAAGGAGGGAGTGTCAAGGTGGTGAGAAGTGAGGTGTAGCAGCTTGCGGGCTCAGATGCATGAGCCAAGTGGCAGAGTCAGGGGAGAGTTGTTGTGACGTGAAGAGTTGATGCTGGTGGTCAAATTCAAAGTCCAAGTGTCGAGCTGAGCGAACAGGTGAGATGGACACCAAATGTCAAGTTCATGCTGGGTGAGTGACTGGATCATGGGATGGGTCTATGTTGCATGAGTCCATTGACAACCAATGAACCTAGCTCCAGAGCGATTTCCAGGTTTGCTTGGGTATCGACCATTTGATTATTGCATCTAAGGACGTGGAAGAGGGAAATATTAGATAAGTGTTTGATAGTTGTCAAGACTCGTTGGAGTATGGCATTTAAGTGGATATTCAGGGGGTGGGAGCTTTGCGGGCGTGATTTATAATTATCTTAGAATCACCTATGACCAAAAGGGAGTGGATGCTCATGTTATTGGCGAGGAGAAGGCCTTGATATAGAGCGTAAGCTTCGACTTTATTATTGGATGCAATTCCAAGGCTCCAGTGAAAGGTGAGTGTTTGATTTTCTTGTGGCCAAATGATGACCCTTCCTGCTCCTGCCACCCCAGGGTTTCCCTTTGATGCTAATTCGAAGTAGAGAGTATGTGTCTATTTCTCATTGCATAAGTGTAAGAACTTGAAGTCTTCATGAAGTTTCTAGGAGGATCTTGTTAGAGAGGGGGGGTGGCAAAAGAGAGGGGTGGAGGGGAAAAAAGTGGAGATCCAATCAGATTCTAAGGTGGAGGAAGGGGTGAAGGAGATGGGTTTGGACTTGAAAAGAAATAATTCAACCATAAGGGTGGTGGATTTTTTAGCTACAAGATCTGGGGGGAGCGAAGGTTGGAAAAGATGGCCCTATTTCAGGAGAGCCAAATTTTCCAGCAAATATACTTAGGTAAGGCTTTAAATAAGTCATTGAAGAGAGGTTTGTTTTTTAGGGAGCCACGATATAGGGATTGCCAATTTGAGAAAATATCTCTTGGTTGGGACGACCATCTGATTTTAATGTGGAGGCCTTGGAGGGATGCTTTCCACACATAGATAACATAGGGGTAATGAAGGAAGATATGTTGAGAGGTTTCCTGCGCATTGCGACACAACTCACATCTGAAAGGACCATGTATGTTCCTTTTGAGAATATTTTCACCTGTAAGTAATTTTCCATGTGACACTATCCAACAAAAATAATTTACCTTAGGAGGACTTTCATTGTTCCAGAGGGAATTCCAGATCTTATCTTTGGGGGGGAGATCTGTTTGGGAGAGAAGTTGTGAATATCCTTGCTTAACAGAGTAAATACCATTTCCCCAACCTCTCCTATCTTTTATCATGTTGCAAATGGGGGCACAACCACTCAAAAGGATTTTCAATTGGTAGGTTGCGTCCTAAATATTACTTAGAATATTTTGAAGGTTCCATCCTATCCAGTCGCCCGAATCAACGTTCCAGGAAGAGATATCCAAGATGTATTTTTTTCCCTGCGATTCTAGCCAGTTAATGAGAGGTCAAAGTTGAATGTGCTACCAGAGAGGCTGATTTCCCATGATTTTGTCTACTCCAATAAGGATCTTGTTGCCATTCCCAGGAATCCAGGTGAGCTGTCTTTTAATGAGGGGGATGGAGGTAGAAAGAAGCTTCCCGATTGGAGAGCCATTGTTCAGGGAGTGTTGTTGTTCTAAACACCTGAGTCTGTCCCCTGTTAGGTATTTCTTCAAGAGAATTGTTTTCCACCAGTCCTTCCTTCCCGAAATAAGATTCCATAAGATTTTTTCTCCCATAGCCAAGTTGGAGAGGGTAGGGTCTTTTATGCCTAGGCCTCCATTTTTCTGTGGGTGTTTAACAATATCCCAATTGACAAGGTGGATTTTTTTGGTTTCAGTCTTTCCTCCTTCCTAGAGAAAATGTCTTAGGAGATGGGAGATTAAGGTTTTAATGCTCTGGGGTGCAAGAAGAGAGGAAAATTGAAATATGGGGAGAACAGAGAGGACTAATTTTAAAATCACAGTTCGACTGACCAGATTGATCCATAAGGCACCCCAGTGGTCCAACTTGTTTTTGATTTTATCTAGGATTTGGTTCCAAGTTGTATTAGGAAGAGATTTAAGACATATTGGGATGCTAAGGTATCTGAAGGTTTGCCATTTTTCTATCAAAGGAAAACAAAAGACGTTTGCTATTAGGTGAGATGTTCTTATGGGAATGTTCCAGGTGTAGACATTGGATTTGACACTATTTATGAGGGTTCCCAAGGCTTGTGTGAAATTATCCAGAGCATTTTTGAATCTCTTAGCTATGACAATGGAGGCACCTCCTATGAGGAGAGTGTAATCATCGAATTGGGAGTGATTTATTCTCTTTGTCCCCCGAGTGATTTTGATACCAGGAAAGTCCTTGGAGGTTCGATCCTTTTCTAGCTTCCCACCAAGCATTTCTGCCATAATTATGTAGAGGAGGGGGGAAAGTGGGCAGCCTTGCCTCAACCCTCTGAAACTTTTGAAGAAGTTTGTTGGTTTCCCATTAATCAGAGGGGAAATCCAAGGCTTGGAAATGTAGGCCGAGATCCAGGGTACAAATTTTGGGCTAAAGCCAAATTTTCTTAAAACTGGAAACAAAAATTTATGTCTCACCCTGTCAAAAGCGTTAGCCATGTCAATTTTGATGATCATTCCTTGATCTCCTCATTCCTTGCTGGAGTGTATAACTTCTTGGACCAAAATGATGTTGTCAATCATTTGTTTGTTTTCAACAAAACCACTTTGATTTGGGGAGATAAGCTTATGAAGGAGAGTCTTAATTTGATTGGAAATGATTTTAGTGATGAGTTTGAAGGAAACATTGCATAAGGATATGGGACTGAATCTAGAGAAAGAGGAAGGGTTTGAATCCTTTGGTATAAGCGCTAGAAAAGTGGAATTTGTGTTGCCCCCCAACTTTGTAGATTTCTGGGCACACTGGATCATTCTCAGGAGATATTTTTTGATTATGTGCCAACATTTTTGATATAAGTTGGAACTAAATCCATTAGGGATTGGAGCTTTGTCTGGGTGAAGTTGGAATAAGGCTTCATAAAGATCTTTTTCTGTGACCTCTTGATTTATCTTGGCATTATCTTCTTGATTTACAACAGTTGGGATGTTCAGTAACAAATCTTCTTGTATGTTTAGGTTTGCAATGTCTTCCTCAGTTAGAAGTTGCTCAAAATGGGTTTTGGTTTCTTCCCAGAGTTGTTGAAAATCATTTATTTTTGTTCCATATTCCTTTGTGATCTCCTTCACCTTGTTCCTCCAGAGTTTGGCTTTGGTTTGTCTTTGAAAGAATCTCGTGTTTCTGTCTCCTGATTTGAGCCAAAGACTCCGAGATTTGAGTCTCCAAGTTTCCTCCTCCGAGTGGAGAATTTTTTGATATTCTATAAAGTCCTGTTGTTCTTTTAGAATAATAGAATGAGTGGGGAATCCCTTTTCCATTTCCAATCTGTTGTCTTCCATTTCCTTGATTTTCTTTCTTTTGACTTCTTGTTCTTTTTCTTTTCTTCTTTTAACCCAATCATTGAGGGCTGATTTGATTCTTTTTAACTTCTGCTCCCAAATGTAGTTTGGAGAGCCTTGTATCCAACAACTCCAGGCATTTGAGACAATATAAAAAAATTTCGGGTCCGAGAGCGAAAGGGGATTGAATCTGAAGGGGATGGGGCCAAAATTTTCTGGAGGGGATTGAGTTAGGGTGATGGGTCGGTGGTAAGATCCTGTCTATGGGAGAATGAGAGAGGAGGGGGAAAGAGACTTGTCAAGGAGGGATATTCTTAGTAGAAAATGGTCTAGGCGAGAAGTGACGTGCCCAGGTCCTAACCTTCTGTTCAACCAAGTGAAGTGGCCATTAGAAGGTTTTATGTCAATTAGATGGAAGGAGGAAATGAGATCCTCGAGATGCTCACGAGTGGGGTCTCGTACTCGGGTGCCTCCTTTCTTTTCTTTAGGGTGGAGGGTTGTGTTTAGGTCTGCAGCTATAATAAGATCCTTAGAATCTAGACTCCCATGAATATTTTGGAGGGAGGTCCAACAATACATTTTTTCTTGATAAATAACGGGCATATACACATTAAAGACATTCAGAGTCTTACCTGTAGGAATATGAAGCAGGGTTGTTCTGATCCAGTGCGTTGTAGATTGCCAATTTTGCAGAGAGAAGATACTTGGGTTCCACAGGGTGCAGATTCCTCTCGAGGCTCCTCTTGTGCTAACTGCCACGCCTTTGCATGAACACCAAATGTAGTTTCTTTCCTGAAGGATGTTAGTATCCTTATTTTTAGTCTCCTGGAGTAGGAGGAAATGAGGGTTTTCTGCTTTGATTAGGTCATGTATCAACGAGAGCTTGTGTCGACTCCCTAGTCCCCTGCAGTTCTAGGAGATTTCTTTTATCATTTAGAAGGCTTGGAGTTTCCCCCTTTATGGGGGTTGGGTCCATTCTGATTCCTTGTCTATCTTGTTTATTTCTTAGCATGTTGGTCGAGAGTTGTTTTCTTTTTGAGTTCTATTTCCTTCATAGATGAAGCTTCTCGCTTGTGCAGATTAGATTTTCTACCCACTTTTTTGATGGGGGAGTCATGGGTATTTGAGTTTGAGCCTTCCTTTGAGCTCTGTTCTATTTCTCCATCCTCAAGGAGAGAAGACAGGTGAAGGGGATAAGGGGGGGATAATAAAGGAGGTGCAGATGGGTGGCTTACTGGAGAGGCAGGAGGAGGGGTGATCTAAGGTTGCAAGGGGGCATCTCCACTCTGCGTGGGTCTTTATTCGAGATCACACTAAGAGGTTCTGGGTCTTGAGAAGATTGAGGCAAGGGTGGCGTGGCGATGATGTTAGGGTTCTAGCCATGCCATTGCTATTTTTTCCTTTTAGGCTGTTTCCATTGATCAAATACTTTAGGTGGGGTTTCAGGGGGGGACTTGGGACATTGATTTGCAAAATATCCATACTCATGACATATTTTGCATTTTAAAGGAAGTTGTTCGTAGTCAACTTGTTGTAGATAGGTCCATTTATCTAGAGTGAGGTTAATAGCTTTAGGCATGCCTTTTTCAAGATCAACTTCTACACAGATCTGTGCACAAGCTTGGAGACCATCTTTAGGTTTGACACGATCGATATACTTCTTGAGGGTATTACCTATAGAGCGAATAGTTTCATTATTCCAACAGTGCAAGGGGAGGAAGGGGAGACGAACCCAAACTGGTATTGCATTGGGAATATCATTCTCATGGCTGAAATCTGGGGTACAACTATTAAGATACATACCTCTGAGGCCCATAAAGTATGGTCTACTTCTGAATATGAGATCTCGATCTGATTTGTCTTCGAACAGAAAAGAAAAGAAGCCTCTTCCACACAAAAAGTGCGAAAGGTTACATTTCAGGTGGGGTTTCTAGTTCTTTTCAATCCAGATCACCATAGCCCACGGAGAGGGACAGATTCCAGTGAACTGACCTATGAGTGCATGGTCTGCAAATTTTAGGGCAAGAGATCTAGAGCTTTCTTGGATCTGAACTGAGGGGATTTGGTCTAGTTTTTTCACGAACTTTGGAGGGGCGTGCTTGTTTGTGTTGGGAAGAGAGGTGATTAGAGAGGCAAAGGCAACAACATCTAGGGAGGAAAAATGAGGTGTCTTGGAGGGGGGGGGAGGCCCCTCCAGGTGAGGAGGGAATGTGTGAGGAGGCAGGAAGGAAGGACGCGCATCAAAGGCTTGATTTTCCAAAAATTATTCCTACATGTTGTTAATTGTTGTTGCAATCAATATTAAGAATTGAATACTTATGCGAGGGTTGTTCGAGAAAATTTCCAATTGTTTTACAATTGATCAACAAATATTTACAAACCAATTTAACCTATAAACCAAACTAAACTAAATTAACCTAAATTAATGATAGTAACTCAGATTGGTGATACAAACACGAACAATGATCAAAAGAGGCATGACGGAATAGAGATAAATCTCTTAATGAAATGAGACGATAATTACGAGTTCATGCACATGCGCATGAATTGTTATAAAACACCAGAATTCATTAATGAAGATATTTTCGTAATGGAGGTTAGGTCATGAAAAGGGGTCAAAGAAGACATGGTTGTGTGAGAATTGAAAAGGAAAATGTGACCAAAGAGAAGATCAATTATATATAGGCACATGGCCAGTCTTGATTACTAGAATAAGTGTTGATTCTCGTCGGCCCCGTAAAGTAACCAATTAATGGGGCCAATGTTGAAATTTTCTCAAACTTTTCCTGTAGTCATTGAAATTTGACATGGTTGCACTAGATGCATGCCTTGAAGTTATGGGAGGGTTTCAAGACTCAAATATTATTCATATTAGACCCACATAAGAGAATGGTTTGTAACTAGGTGGCCAATAAGTGGAATATGGTCAATAGCTTAGAAGAGAGCAAAAATCAAAGATAATATCAAATAACTGAGGAAGCTTGTGCAATTTTTTGAGTACTTGTCTATCGAGTATTAGTGTGTTTTGACAAACTTGTGATATAGTCCATAAATATTTATCGAGGTTAGGTCATGAAAAGGGGTTAAAGAATACATGGCCATGTGAGAACTGAAAAGGAAAAGGTGACCAAAGAGAAGACCAATTAGATATAGGCACATGACCAATGTTGATTACTAGAATAAGTGTTTATTCTCGTCGACCCAACAAAGTGAGCAGTTAATGGGGCCAACGTTGAAATTTTCTCAAACTTTTCCTGTAGTCATTGAAATTTGACATGGTTTCACTAGATGCATGCCTTGATGGTATGGGAGGGTTTCAAGACTCAAATATTAGCCATATTATACCAACATAAGTGAATGGTCTGTAACTAGGTGGCCAATAAGTGGAATATGGTCAATAGATTAGACGAGAGAAAAAAATCAAAGATAAGATGAAATAACTGATGAAGCTTGTGTAATTTTTCGAGTACTTGTCTATCGAGTATTAATGTGTTTTGACAAACTTGTGATATAGTCCATAAATATTTATCGAGGTTAGGTCATGAAAAGGGGTCAAATAAGAAATGGCCGTGTGAGAACTGATACAGAAAAGGTGACCAAAGAGAAGACCAATTAGATATAGGCACATGACCAGTGTTGATTACTAGAATAAGTGTTTATTCTCGTCGACCTTGCAAAGTGACCAATTAATGGGGTCAACGTTGAAATTTTCTCAACTTTTTCCTGTAGTCATTGAAATTTGACATGGTTGCATTAGATGCATGCCTTGATAGTATGGGAGGGGTTTTAAGACTCAAACATTACTCATATTATACCCACATAAGAGAATGGTCTGTAACTGGGTGGCCAATAAGTGGAATATGGTCAATATCTTAGATGAGAGAAAAAATAAAAGATAAGATCAAATAACTGGCGAAGCTTGTGCAAATTTTTGAGTACTTTTCTATCGAGTATTAATGTGTTTTAACAAACTTGTGATATAGTCCATAAATATTTATCGAGGTTAGGTCATGAAAAGGGGTCAAAGAAGACATGGCCGTGTGAGAACTGAGAAGGAAAATGTGACCAAAGAGAATACCTATTAGATATAGGCACATGAACAATGTTGATTAGTAGAATAAGTGTTGATTCTCATTGACCCCACAAAGTGACCAATTAATGGGGCCAACGTTGAAATTTTCTCAAAATATTCCTGTAGTCATTGAATTTTGATATGGTTGCACTAGATGCAAGAGTTGACAGTATGGGAGGGTTTCAAGACTCAAAGATTACTCATATTATACCCACATAAGTGAATGGTTTGTAATTGGGTGGCCAATAAGTGCAATATGGTCAATAGCTTAGATGAGAGAAAAAATCAAAGATAAGATAAAATAACCAATGAAGCTTGTGCAATTTTTCAAGTACTTCTCTATCAAGTATTAGTGTGTTTTGACAAACTTGTGATATAGTCCATAAATATTTATCGAGGTTAGGTCATGAAATTAGTCTAAAAGAGGGAATTTTCTTCCTCCAACTAGGTATTGGTTGTCTCTAGCTAATACTTAAATATTCCATTTGTGTTCAAAATAGAGAAACAATAGTTGTAAGGAATTTGATTGGTTAGGAAGTCGATCATGAGATTCTTGCAAGGCAATATATTTCTTCTTGTAAATTTCCTACAAGTTCTACATTATTAGTTCTTCATATTCATCAAAGGCTCCCAACCTTTTCAACAAAGGGTATAAAGTGCTTAAATTTTGAACTTTAGTTGATTATGAATAAATCAACTATCCTACTTGTTGGTCAATCTTCGACTGGGTCAATAGGCTTCCATATCAACAAATTATAACTCTTACAAGGATATAGGTCCTTGGTATTTTCTTGTACAATAGTAAGGAAATATACACAAAAACAACATAGATAGAACTATGATCTATAGTAATGGAATTATTGCTCAACTTCTACAATCATTAGTTGACCATGCAATCTTTTCCAGGTCGATGCTATTATTGGTCGATATGAAGGAACCTATTTTTTGGGCATACACTCCAAGATTCCTTGGAAACAACCAACCAAATTCTTCATACAACCACAAATACTCGGTCTGACCAACTATGATGCACGGTCAAATAGTGCACCAATTGAATTCTTGTCAATCAATACCACATTTAATATCTAAATATGAGTGGACTATGCTAGATGGTTTCTTCTAATGGATCATTCATCCACACAATCTTGTAGCCAATAATTAGATTGAAACACGATTTCACTTCACATGCAAACATATATGAGTAGTGTTCTAGTCAATAAGAAAGGTAGTAAATCAATACTATTTAGTTGATCAAAGGAACACTTATCAACCACACTCAACTTCAATTGACTATTTTCATAGTGTAGGTCCTTTAAAGAGCTACACAAAATTGCCAACGTTGGATCTACAAGCCTCTTCCAATATTTTCTACGGGCTAGGGAAAATAAATGAATATATAACGATCAATCCATATCTTACCAAGGTTAGGTCATCAATGCTTCCAAAATCTAGTTAGACAACTAGTCTTCTATATATTGTTGCTTAGTCGATACAATCAATCTCTAAAAGGGCAAAGTTCAAGTTGGATTTCAACACTAAAAATGTCTTACCCATGGTCAATTGATCATGCAAATACCAGTAGCTAAAGAATATATATTATTCCATGCATTTATATTTGGTTCATATGCATAGGAAAATATATGGTCTATTTAAAAAATGGAGTTATCCAAGTGGATAAACATCCACACAGAACTAAATTGATTCACCTATAATTCAATCAACTACTTCAAAAAAACATGGGTAGTAAAATAAGACAAGAGATACGATGAACACACAAAAGGTGGATCTAGAGAACCATATATCCAATCAATCATCCAACAATGTGTTTATTATGGAAATATAATTCCCCAAATAATTAGTAGATGAGATAAAGAAACTAGGGTACACCATGAATGAATTCGATAAAATTCACCATTGTTGGCTCAATTTTAGATCAGGGTCCACATCGACATCCAGAATAGGGCATCTACTGTAGTCTAAGAATTGGGATTTTCAATTCCCATAAAGGGGAAGGTCTCACTCGAAGCACTATGCTAAGACTAAAGAATGCATAAGGGTCACACAATATGACTGATCTTTAACTCAATACCCACACTTCCCCCTCAATTCTTATGCAATAAGTTACATGTTAAATCATAACCCATATCAATGTATTGAATGACCAACAAACTAATCCAACCAATACAACTATCTACTTAAGAGTGCAACATAGGTTTTACTAGATTATATTAATTCATCAACACATATACAAAGCAATAATATAATACATCATAACTATATAAAATAAAGACAATAAAAAATTGAAGTGGGGGTCACATTCCATTAATATTCAACATGAACCAATACATCCTTCATTGGTTAATCAAGACAACAACCATAACTAATGCATTATAGAGGAAAAAATACAAATTAACCCCAAAATACCTTACAATAGTCATGATATCATGGTAACAACAAAATTGCACAATAAACAATAACCCAACCACATATACCCCACTAACATCTAAGACACAATCAACCAATAACCAACAAACAACCAAAATCCAATTATTAACAACCCTTCTAGATCCAAACATTTACATTATATAGTTGCACCTAAGGGAGAGAATATACATTCAAACTATGAAGAGTCATTAACCTTGTTCTAGTCTTGGCTTGATGGACTTGATGTTACATGTTTCTACTCTAGCCAAGTGTTTTCATCCTTTCATCACTTCATCCTTAGTTACCTATAATCCTACCTACTATTTCAGTTATGGTCTCCCCTTAGTGTCGATGCTCTTTAATTCTTCTAACAATCTCTACTTTGTGTGGTGTGGCTCTTATATGTCCTATTTACTAAGCATGTTTCATTCTATCCTTTCCACTACCACAATAATTTGTCTAGCACATGTTATTCTTGTTCTCAAACTTTACTAATGCCTACATTTTGATCTTTTGACCTACAAAATAAATAGTTAGTTTGCATGAAAAAACAAATGAAAACAAGAAAAACACCTAACAATACATACTAAGTTCTTTAACCTACACATAATGTTGAAATTTGGTAGAAATTATTGGTTTTGGAATTCGTCCTAGGTGATATAAATCAATCTTATTCCCCCATGTGCTCTCATACTTAACATATGATAATTAAAATTTATTGTTTGAATTATTGCTACCCTTAACAAATGTAACCCACACGCTCTAATACTTGCACCACAAACTCCCACTACCACACGTTCTATGATACTTGCACCACAAACTTCCTCTACCACACACACTCTGATACTTGCACCACAAACTCTTGCTACCACAAACTCTTTCTACCACAAACTCTGATACTTTCCCCTACACACGAGACTTGCATATGAGACCTAAGTGTGAAGCCAACTCTTGGAAGACCCCATTCCTAAAGTTTTTTCCATGGTCAAATACCAATTTCTTAGGGACGCCAAAGAAAGTGATGACATGGTTAAAATATAATCGAGTGGTTGTGTCATCCATGTTGTTGTAGGTTGGCATGGCCTTGACCCATTTTGTGAAATAGTCAATGACCATGATGATGTACTTTTGTCCACCACCAAATGTTGGGTTACAATTCATGAAATCAATCCCCCACTTGTAGAATGGAATGATTATGATGATGGAGTGGATTTAAAAAGTTGGCCTTTCCCTATAGGTTTTGTAACTGGTGCAATGTTTGTGGAGGAAGTATTTCGCTAAGGATTAGAATTTTAATGGGTCCACCATGATTCCTTTCTAGGAGACGACGAATTCCAATAGGTGACTAAAATTGATGTAGAAGACACATTTGAGAGGGTTCAAATGAATGTTATGCATGTAGCACCATAAGAAAATAGTGCATAGGTATTCTGAGTGTTGTGGTCATTTATTTGACCAATTAGTGATATCATCAAGGTAAGCCAAGATAATGTGGGATAAATTGTAAAAAACATAGAACATTACACACTAAAATGTGGCTTCAACCTTTTTGAGATCGAAAGGTATAACATGGTAGGTGAAGGTGCCCCACAATGTAGTGAACATGGTCTTGCATTATCAGAATGTCAAATCCAGATTTGATTATACCCTAAAAAACCTATACATGAGGGATATGGCCTCATCTATTGCACATGCATCATGACTTGGTTGATGAAGGGGTTAGGGAAGTTGTATTTTAGGCAGGCCTATTTCAAATCAATGCACACACAAATGCTACCATGTTTTTGGTTTACATGGACTGGGTTGGATACCTATTTTTCTTTCAAGAAGGCCTAGTTCAAATCATGAAAATCACTACACACATGAATGGTGGTATGTTTTTTTGTACAGATAGGTTGGATACCCATGAGGTATATGAAATTGGGTAAATGGATTTGACTTTGCGAAATTTATCAATCTCTATTTTGATGGACATATATTTTAAGGGGTGTGCAGATATTTGTTTATATTAGATAAGGGGTATGTCGATCCATGTGTCAATGTGATGATCAATGATGGTGAGATATAGTTTTGGAAATTTTAAACAATACCAATCAAATATGTTGTAAAAATCTTGGAAATATATTTTCATTGGAATATTTCTTTAGGGGGATATGCAACTCCTAAGAGGATGTTATCAATAACACAAAGTGTAACAGAGATATTCACTTTGATAGTGGGTGAAATTTTATCCATATTTCCTTCCTTAAATGAATCAGGGGTTGGTATGGGATGTTTAATCTAATCAACATGACTCAAAGCGAGAAAACATGCATCCTTGATTGTGCATTATCTATGTGAGGTAGCTGGGGTGAATGCATCCTACAGGAGAAAAAAGGATCTATGACACATTGTATCCCAAGTATAGTCGGGATCATGCATGGTGTAACAACCCTCCGTTACGACAACCGATTTTGTTTTTTTTAGCTTTAGGAAATATACATTACTATTAATAATGACAACCTTGGCACATCATCCAACATATTAATGAAAAATATTAACACATTAACAACCTGCACGACATAAGTTGGAACAACATTGCAGTGAATAACGATACATATATCGACGCATTAACAAAATAACCAACAACCCATAACCAATGCATTCTTTTAATAATGACCCATCACAGTATAAACCATAAATCACTCAATTTGTCTCATAAGGAAAATCATCAATTAACATCAAGATAATTCATCCTAGTGCCGGGTCTAATCTAATGTACTCAATCCATCCTTCATATTGATGTCAGATGATAACATATGTAATAGCCCTCCGTTATGAGAACCGATTTTTTTTTTTTTTTTTGCATTAGGAAAATAATGTCAACAATGGAAATCACAACAACTCAACTTGTCGTCCTTCATATTGATGTTGTCAAGTTGAGTTGCTATGATTTCCATTGTTGACATTATTTTCCTAATGCAATAAAATAAAATAAAATCTACCTAATGTTTGTCGCTTTGTTGTTGTAATGAACGGGTTGTTACATATGGCCTCTAGTATGTATTCATCTGAATGGAAAATGGGGGTTGTAGAGGTGAGGTCATTATAGGATGACAGGGCTTGTGGGTGTGATTTTTTTCTTCCATCTATGTCACATGTGCATGATAAATCATTAACCATGCAGGAGGGGTTGAAAAATGTAGAGAAAATGTAGAGACGTTAACCATCTAGTCCGTTATGTTCTTCATAAAAGTATGGTCCTTAAGATTAATATGAAAGAGTCGTATGTAGAATGTTGATTAACCAACTATCCAACTCCCTTTTCTGGGACGGGAATGCCTTTGATAAGATCTTTAGCAACCCCACGATAAATGAGATATTCTAGGGCCTTTTCTACCATTAAAAAAAAACTTTTGTTGGATGGACCCTAAGTGTCCCACATCCTCTGATTCACGCTTGTTGATAGGAAGTAAGCTTGAGGCTTTGGAGAGTGTCTTAGCAGCGTAGAGGACAAATTTCTCGAAGTCCATGGCCTTTATCATGCCTATATTTGAGGGCCATTCAATCATGTCGTAAGATTTCCCAAAAATCAATCTTAATGAAGAGGGTGTTGAAATCAAGACAACTTTTGAGGGCATTCCATAAATTCCCCCCCTTCAGGAAATATGACATACATCATGCACTCCTTGTCCTCCTCTACATCAATCATGTGAATATCACTATAAACTGATGAATGGATTTCCAATAATTTGTCAATAATCCATTTATATTAAAGGGCTCATTCATCATTAGACACATAGAAGTTGGATAAACCCAACAACCTTCCATCCAGAGTCAAAAAAATCGAAACCAATTTTTGAAAATTGTTGGTGCCTCATCCTATAATCGATCAAGAAAGATAAAGGAAGACCAAAGTTGCCACTCCACCCTTTTCCTCAACCTGGTTTGACGTGGAAACCTGCCTCCTATCCCCTCAAGAGAGTGGCATGGGAGAGAAATAACACCTTTTTCCCAGAGGCCAAGGTTGTGGGATTAGAAGGAGCTGACATACTTGGGCCTTTTGGGGTACAACTATCATTATTAGTTTGAGGAATTTGTTGCTCATGATCATCGAGCCACTAGCGGAGTTATCTTATAAATAAGTGCAGAATGAAGGATTTTGGGTTCTGGGTTTTGGTAGGTGAAGCAATTGTTGGAATAAATAATATAATACACAAGTTTCTTAATCATCTTGCCCCTTATAGGAATGATCTACCATTGGAGGCTTGCAATGGAAAAAATATTGAAAAGGATAATGTACCAATATCCAACAAGGTTGACCCTACTATGAATTCGAGTCAAAAAATGTTCAAATGCAATGTTTCAGAGGTAAAAATATAAACTAACATCCCAATTTAAAAATACACCTTACCGAGCCAACTTTGGCTATGAGAATGGTCCAAAATCACCAAAATGAAGGACCACCCAACTCTATCATATTCCTTCTCGAATTCAATATTGATAAAAAATGAATGTAGGGTGGGCATCCGAGCCCATTCCATAACCTCTCACTATTATAACCCTAAATTTCTATACACATGCATACATGGACTTGGCCCTCTTACTTGCATTTTTTGCCAAAGCATTACTGAGTTGCTCTTCTTCAAAAAACATTTTTTTGAAGATGTACATGCCCTGCACCATTACTTCCCGCATACATATTCTTGTTGCACCACTATAGCTCACGTACATACACATGCTACACCATTACATCCTGTGTATACTTGCAAAAGTTGCAAAAAATAAAAAGTTGCAAGGAATTCGTTGAGATTACAGGCTATTGGGTAGTTTCCAAACTAATCCACTTGCTATAGCCTATCACCCAACTGAATAACCATCCTTTTGTAATATAAAAGGAGGTGTTGGGGTCTCATTTCACATCTAAGCATAAGAACAATGAAACTCTGCCCGATGTCACTTCCCCTCCTTCCCCAAGATATCGCTTCCTTTTGTGAGAAATTGCTTCAGCTTTCCCTCATTAGCCCCTTCTCCCTCCATTTAACCCTTTCACTTCCCTAGAAGAGATTAGAAGGTTGTTAGGGTCCTAACCCGCACATAGGTAGATCAATATATTTAGATGTAATAAAGGTCAATATTAATAAGGCCTTTCAATAAAATAGAATAAGGTGGACGTAAGAAGACCTAATAGAAGCTTCCGCTTCTAGAAGGATCTTCCTCTAGATGCTTCTCTTGATAGACATATTTAATATAAAAAAAGGTCGAGGGTATGAAAACCCTAGCTTGGAGATTATTGTAATAGAGCGCTGCTCGACTGGAGGTTTCCCCCTCGAAGAGGTTCGTGAACATTGCTTTCTGAATCAAAGTGCTATTTCTGCTGTTGTTCTTATATCATTTCTATGTTATTGTGGAGATTCTGCTGGTTATATTACTGTTATTCTTCCATTTCTAGCATTTTATTTCTGTTTTGCATGTTTATTATAACTGGTATCTTGCAAGTGATATCAGAGCACTTTCCTTGGCATAAATTGTCAGATTTTTTTTCCAGGGTAGAGACGTATTCCGACGTCTTTAAGCCACAAAGATTTGTTGTTACACGCATAAACCCATGGTTGAGGGATTCATACACGCAGGAAATACAAGTGGTTCTTAAGAGCACATCTGTTGGCCACCCTTGTGACCCCTGTTGGTACCCCTTCGAGTGGTAGCGCATTAGACAACACTTGTGTACGGATCGACCTAGATTTCCTGAAGCCCTCTTTAGATAAACCTATCAGCTACCAGATTGCTATAGTGTCACCGAGAATAACACTCAGAAAGATACTCTGTAGTACCTGGGTAGTCGGGTAGTACAACTAAGGGTACAATCTATCCTCCTTAGTTAGTGTCTTGAAATATTGGGCCGAGTACTACTGTTGGACCCCACACATATATCAGAGAGCTATAACACAGGGAAAACCCTTGTCTGTAGAACCCTTGAATACCTAACCCTTGGGGGACAGAAACATAAACAAATTAAAATAGACCAGATCTATTGCTGCACAACTGTGTTCGGGTTGCCAAGTAAATACACATTTCTTTCTGGTTAAGAATTTAGGGATTTCATCACTGCAATATTCTTCAGACCAGAGTATAACTCCGTAGGTGTAAAAAAAAGAAAAAAAAAACGGTCTGGAAATTTTTTCACCATTAGTTGAGAACTATTCCATTGGATTCATATCTTCGACCTTATCACATTCATCCATATCATTTTTCAGAAAAAATTTTGACCTTGCCCGCCCCTTTTCAGTTCACCCATCCTCATGGCCCATACCCGTAGCCAAGATCTCGAAACTCGCTTCAACACCTTGCAATCTGGTTTCCTCGAGACCCAAAAAGAAGTGAAACAACTAGGTGCTACTGTTGCCTCCATTGATTCATCCATCAATACAACCATAAATACAACCATGCAGTCCTCAATGGAGGAATTCAAACAAGAACTGACCACCCAGCTTGTATCTGTCTTTGCATCACTCTGCACCAAACTGAAGATCCCTATAGATGACCCTTTCTATGAAGCACCTCCAAACACTGAATGAGAACATTCCTCCCATTCCCATACCTTTCAGCCCCATCAATTTCAATGTGACCTACGCCTTCCACGGGTGGATGTGACCAAATTTGATGGCTTAGACCCCACTGGTTGGGTAACCCAATTGGAGCATTATTTCTCTTTATACGACATCACATATGACTTGGCCAAACTCTGGTATGGTGTTCTCCATATAGATCAAGAATTTTGGCAATGGAGAAAAACATCCTTTCAAGGGTATATTGATTGGACCCAATTTGTGACTGAACTTTATGAACACTTTGACATGGACACCAACCATTTGGGCCGTTTGACAAAGTTGAAACAATCCGATATAGTAGAAGAATTCATAGCTGCCTTTGAGCGCCTGGATTTTCGAACAGAGGGCATGACTAATGCTTTCTTTCGAGAGTGTTTTATCAGTGGCCTCAAGGAGGAGATTCATGCCCATGTCCTCATGGCTCGACCCTCGAGTTGGGTGGAGGCTACTAAAAGAGCTAAAGAAGCACAACATGTTGTATCCTCTCAAAACTGAAAACCCTCCTTGATCCATGTGGATATTGGTGGCCACCCACCTATTCCACTTGGACCCCCACCATTGCTTCTTTCAGTTTTTCAGTTTTTGCACAATTTACTATTTTTAGCAGTTTTTTCCAGTCCTGAACTTCCGGGGCCATTTTGAGGCCCTAAACGATGTTTTTTTGGGTATGTTTCTATCGAAAAATATCATTTAATGATGCTATTTTTTCTCAAGCGTTGTAGGCCTCAGATAGATCTTTCCAATGAGATATCATACACCTAAAACAAAGATCGTATGCAAAAGTTACGATCCCGGGAAGTTGATGCACCAACTTACCCAAATGGGGCCCACATGACTTTTGGCGCTTCATCTCCCAGGGTTAGGTTTTTGGATTTCTAGGACTTTTGGCATTCCCATTTATTGTAAAAGGACCTTCAAAGCCTCATTGTAATCATCTTCTCACGGATGCGAGTAGCAGCCACATCTCTTCTCAGAGATAATCTACCAGCGCCCTAGCTAGTTTATTTCCATTCTGTCTGTAAGCATATTTCAGTCATTTGTTATTAATGAAAAGAAGTCTTATTTCCACTGCATCTCTGTGTTTATGTGTATTTTTGTATTTCATTTTGTTCCTACATAAATCCGGATCAGTGGAATCAGAGCGGTCTGCTCATTCTCAATCCTTCTTTGCATGTCCCCAACGAGATCGGGGTATAAGGAGTTGGGGCTCGATCTGGTTGAAACTTTGCAAGATCAGCCTCGCAAAACCTGACGACCGCCCATGGGGGAAGAAAAGAAAGATGAGGGAGCATGAGATCCTATCAAAATGTTGCTCAAGGAGGCCCTCGAGAAACAAAGGAATGCGATGATGGACAACTTTGCCCAGATTCTTC
>JZKD02S0109040.1:599476-609787 GCA_000966675.3 Picea glauca | reverse complement strand
CTTTCTAAACGTCAATTTGCAGAAGGGGATCAGGTATTTCTGTGGCTGCAACCATACAAGAAAACTTCCCTCAAGGCTGAGCATTATCAGAAGCTAGTGCCCAAATTTTATGGTCCTTATACAGTTCTCAAGCGCGTGGGACAAGTCACATATCAGTTAGCTCTGCCCAGTCAGTCAAAGCTACATCTTGTTTTTCATGTTTCATGCTTAAAGAAGGTGATTGGAACTATGTGCCAAATTCAAACCAACCTTCCAGAGTTAGCTGAAGAAGGATCCATTTGGCTACATCCAGAAGTAGTTTTGGACTAGCGTGAGTGTCGCATGCATCAGAGAACCATCAAGGAAGTGCTAGTCCAGTGGAAATATACAACTCCAACAGATGCCACTTGGGAACCAACTACCATTCTTCAACAGTTTCCATATCTCAAGCCTTGAGGACAAGGCTGTTTTTAAGGGGGCGGACATGTTAGGGTCCTAACCCGCACATACGTAGATCAATATATTTGGATGTAATAAAGGTCAATATTAATAAGGCCTTTCAATAAAATAGAATAAGGCAGACGTAAGAAGACCTAATAGAAGCTTCTGCTTCTAGAAGGATCTTCCTCTAGATGCTTCTCTTGATAGACATATTTAGTATAAATAAGGGTCGAGGGTATGAAAACCCTAGCTTGGAGATTATTGTAATAGAGCACTGCTCGACTGGAGGTTGCCCCCCCGAAGAGGCCCATGAACATTTCTTTCTGAATCAAAGTGTTATTTCTGTTGTTGTTCTTATATCATTTCTGTGTTATTGTGGAGATTATGTTGGTTATATTACTGTTATTCTGCCATTTCTAGCATTTTATTTCTGTTTTGCTTATTTATTATATCTGGTATCTTGAAAAGGTTGAGAGGAGAAGTTCATACAAGGTGCACTTGGAGCTTGGTGAAGAGGAGCCTGGACCAGGTTTGCGGAGCGATAGCCGAATCTCATTGTAAAGGTATAATCATTGTGTTATTAATAAAATAATTACATTTTCCTGTCCCAAATGATGGTGTCTTGAATACTTTTATTGATTTATGCTTGACATTCTAACATCTAACCCTAACTTATATATGGAATAACATGCATGTAGTTTTCTGTCTATCAATCTTTGGATGCAGGTCAGCCTTGGGAGAAGGCATACAGTCAGTGGAACTTCTAAGTGCAAGGAGGTCATCACCAGACGTGGGATTAGAGGTATAGTTACCCGATCTCCTTTTCCTTGATTTCTTCATATGAATTTTGATATGTTTGGGGTAGTATATAGAATTAATTGAATTTTAGATGGTTAATTGATTTGCCTACATTTTGAACCCTAGTGTAGATAAAGGGGGGGTTTTCCCGCTAGCAGAATTGATGACCATACTGGGGAAGCCTCTAGGGTTTTTTAGGGGATTTTTTGTTTTTTGATTGGTTTGTTTTCCTTTTAAGTTTTTGTGAGTTTTCTGAGTTTGTCTAGGGATTTTGGCACCTACAGGTGCTATACCAGTTGTCCCTACCCTATAATTCTGTCCGATATTTTATTTTTTGGAAAGATACAAAGGTGTACGTGCCCGGTCTTGAGGCAACCCACGTACATACACTCCCTACTTAGTAAACAACCCGCGTACATACACAGGATGCTGAACCAACAACCCATGCCTCTGTTTCAGGAAATGTTTTGAAAAAGAGGGAGTTTGCCTCTTTCCTGGTTGAAGTTCACACTTCCCAGGGTTTTCTTGGATCAATCCAGAGTCTCTTTTTTACAACCATAGCCTGGGTTAGACTTCAGTTTACTTTTCTTCTTGATTTTCTTGTGTTTACTTTTGAAAGGGTTTTGAATAATTTATTGAATTATAGATATGCCTTTTAGGTTTCTTGAGTGATTCGCTATGATCCACAGTAGGCTAAATATATGTTTCAGTCTTGTCTTAGTGTTATTTTTACCCCTTTCACTTGCTTTGAAAAAAAAAGAAAAAAATATTTATTTCACTTTTTCTGTTTGAAGAAATTAAAAAAAAAAAGAGATTTTATTTTTAGTTTGGTAAAGTAGTTAGAGTTTGTTATTTACTAAAAGGGAAAAATAGTTTTTTTTTAAAGTTCTTTATTGTTTTCTTGGAACATAAGTAGCTTGTAGTGAAGTGAAAATCCGTTTTAGGTTTTCCTTTCAAAGATCTTGAAAAGGTTAGTTAAAGAAAAGTTGGTTACAAAGAGTTAGTTGTAAAAAAAATTCTTTGATTAGAAGTAATTTTTCTTTCAAGCTTCGTATATTTCTCCTCTTTTTCGTCTCTTATACATCACTAGTTTCACCGCCATATGCCATGAGTAAATCAAGCCACTAAAAGAAATCTAATCTAAAATAAACTAGAATTTTTGTTTATAGGGTCAACCAACTAGTTTAGGGTTAGGGCCTTGAATTAGGTTGGAGAGGAAACTCTTCAAGGCTGTTAAACACACATTGGAGTGAGAGTTAGGGAGTGTTTAAGTATAGTTTTGTAAAAGTTATTCGGGACCACCCTCTAACACAAGGGATAAACACGAGGTCATGTGAGGAAAGGAAGTAGAGATAACCCCTCCAAATCTGGACTAAACGTAGTGGGGAATGCATATCGAGGATCTGTCGTGGGAATACTATCGATTGCATTTGCTTATGGATCTTCATGGAACTCGAATCCATTCAAGATCCTCTATTGTATTCCAAACCACTTTCTCTTGACACCCTCGATAGGTTTCAGACTTGTTATCCTACTCATTACGATTCGCCTGATTGTCGACTGTACCCACCCAGTGACTGGCTGTGAGATGGAAACTCAGTTGCCCATATTCTAGAGAATTACACGGGTGACTGTGGGGGTATACCATGGTAGCTAGAGAAGACGTCGGGTCACTCTTTGTAGAGTATACCTGGAGGGTGCTTCCGGGTTTGAGTTGCACTTACAATGGTTAGTTTCTCTAGTTTTGATTGGTGTAACTGTTCTTCCTACTAGATAATTGATTGCTTGATTTGTCTTATAGGAATTTTTCTAGTGTGTGCTTGGTTTTTAAGTGCTAGTTAAGCCTTACTGTGTCAATTGTTATTTTCACAAATTTGAAGATCAAGAGCTCCTCTAGTCGCGAAGGATTCAGGGCCTGTCGCCGGTTGCATTGGAGCTACCCCCTCCACCGTTACGACGAGGACTTGACCAACAAGGGTTGTTCAAAGTGATCAGGCTGCAGGAAACTCTGCCCAAGATTTCTCCATGAGGAGACTTTTTGACTTCAGAGGAACCTACTATTTCTGAACTTGGGGCATAAGATCTCGGGCCAGCCAACCCTCCGATTACTGACTTGTCGGTGCCAATTTTAGTACAAGTTGTCCCTCTCGAGGTGACACCTTCTAAGAACCAGTTAGTCTTACAAGCATCCATGGAAGAAAATGCTGCTATTTCATCCGGGAGTCCTCATAATCCCGTTTCGACTACTACCAAAGGGGGTATTTTTCCTCCTAACCCACCTTTGCCAATCCAGACCACAGTGGTCTCGACTCCCTCTACCTCAGGCAGTGGTCCAATACTATCATTGACGATGAACACTGCTCCATTTACGCAGAGTGTGATGGGCCCTCCATTCTCATATGGGATGCTTGACTTTGATTTGAACTTAGTCCTTACCTAATCCACCTTACAGATTATGAGTCTGGGGTTAGGGAGCTCAAACGCTCTCATGCAAGGGTCTACCGGGGGCACTTCAGTTCCCTTTAATGCTATCCCTTATGGTGGGGGTGATATACCTCCTCCATCCCCCTTTCTCGGTGGTGCTTTCCAGTGACCCATCGAGCCGAATGCTAATTACAACTTGTTTGGAGCAGGGATTTTATGACCTTCGTCTTACACTATGCTAGTGGGATCCATGTCGTTCTCTTTGTTCGACACGTTTGGGAAAAACAATTTTTCTTCGGCTGTCATATCGGTTGGGGGAAACCCTAGTTTTGGGCAACAAAACCATGTGCAGTGTACTATTCCTACGCAGGGGGGAAAGTACATGAGTTTTCTTCTCTTAGGGAATTTGGAATCCTTGGCAGGGATCAATTCCCTCGCAAGGGATGCTGGTCAGGGAAAACCACTTCCATGCTCAATGGAACCCCAGGCAGGGTTCAATACGTATGCTCGTAAGATTGACTGGGGGAATCCCCTTCCGAAATCCTTGGAACACAATGTAGGGAGCAATCCTAGCCCAAGTCATGTCATCCAGTTACAAGAGTCAACCGATGATATCCCAACAAATGCAGTTTCCATATGCTAGTCAAGGCCACAGTTTCTACCAGAACCCTGACCAACAGTCCAATTTTTCCTGGCAACCTGGTGCCAGTCAAACTCTAGGCCCACTTTTTCCTTTACATAGTACTCAACCTAAACCACCATTTTTGGCAACACTACATCTTCCATATTTGTTGAGATTGCTTAACGACCCAATTTGTCATGATCCATGTTGGGCTCCCATGCTGACTAAGTTTCCTTTGGATATTCCAAAATTTGAAGGCAAGCCTGGTGAAGACCGAGGAGATCAAGTGACAACCTTTCACTTATGGTGCTCGCCAAACTCACTGTGAGACGACTCCATCCAGTTGCAACTTTTTCAACACACTCTTATCGGGGGTGCTACGAAATGGTATATTGAGCCTGACTGCTCGAGGTATTCTTACTTTAATGACTTGTCGATGGTATTTTTGAACCATTTCTAGTTACCCGTGAGATACGATGCCGACACTGAATTGCTGGCCAAATTTGAGTAGACTAAATCCGACCATATATCTGATAACATATGAGAATGGTGACATCAAAAGAGCTTGATTAAGGTACAGGTCCCACGGACGCTTTTGCTGGAGTGGTTCCTAAAGTATTTGGTACCAGTTGTATCTAAATATGTAGCAACTTCTGGAGTGTTTTCAGAGGAGGAGGCGATAATGAGAGCGCAACAAATTGAACTAATTTACTCTTAGTCCGACATGCTCTATGAGATCTTTCTAGATGCGCCAAGGTCCATCCTCGACAAGGCCAAAAAAAATTCTGGACCCCATGCCGATGGTATTGTGGGATCAACACAAGGAAAGTCCACTGATCTGTTGTCAAATCAATTACAACAATTGTCAATACAACAGATTGCATCTAGCCAGACCTCCGGTTCAAACTGTTCCCCCTACCCAAAAGTCAAACGTACACAGTGTGTAGTCGACGAACCCGAAGGCCAACCAGAATCCTGAAGGAAATAAGAAACAATGGAACAAGAAGGGTAAAGGGGAAAAAAAGGATAATAACAATGTTGGCAAGAGAAAAATAGAGAAGAGAAAGTCGAAGTATGCATGCAACCTTTGCACAAAGGACCACTTGAATCACCTATACCCTCGACTTGCAGAGGCTAAGAAGCTATTGGTGCAACAAAAACCTACTGTGATGATGAACCCATTTCCACATGGGTGAAACATGGCTGAAGATTCAACATCCTCGAGCACAGAAGGGGGCAGTCAGGGACCCCCTGCGTCTACTGGCAATAACTCGACCGCAAATGTTTATATGTTGCAAGTTGATGCTCATATATCGACTAGGACCCGAGATTACGGAATGCCAGAATCTACTGAAAAGGGTAAAGAAGCCACAAACCCACTAGTTCCTTTCCAGATTGAGAAGATGACGGGTTAAACAATGAAACACATCCCCAAAGGTGCGTTCAAGAAAGCTTCTCATAATCTAAATGTGAGGGCTTCCCAGAACTACTCCATTGTGGAGATTTGGCACAAAACCCTTGTGCGATGTCTTCTTTGGAAATCCTCTAGAGCATCCCTTCGTAGATAAAACCCCTGCTATCCACCTTGGGATCTGCAGAGACTTGTAACCCGAGAGAGATCGTTCTCGATCCAACCGATTTGAAACCTCGTCTTCCTTACCACGTTGCGTTTCAGATAGTAGTGTCTTACACCACAAAATATTTTACTCGGAATATCTTCCGTACGGTGGTTGACGAGGGTGCCTCAACTTGCATGATGTCATTGGCATGTTGGAAGGCCATTTGGCAACCCTTTTTGTCTTTGTCACCTACATTGTTTACGACATTCGACTGTCGTTCGTTCAGACCACATGGAATCATTCCCTCTTTCCCCGTGAAGTTAGGAGGAAAGACCGTGTGCATCGAAGTTGAAGTGGTTGATGCACCTCTCAACTATAACCTTTTGTTAGGAAGGATTTGGACCTATGCAATGCATGCAGTGGTTGTTATAGTCTCTCGACTCTTGTTGTTTTCAAACGAGGGTCAGATTGTGACCATTGACTAGTTGTATTTCTCCCGTCTTGACCCTTCATCGGGGGAATCCACGGTCCTGATGATTGATAACCATCAGCCCGACACTGTCAATGTAGGGGTTGGTTTGGGTCCATCATTGATGGGTACTTTTGATTACCCACCTCTGTCTGGCGATGTCAAGCTTATATCAGCTACCCCCGACCAACCTAGGGATGAAATTTTTCAAATGTTGTCGTTCTGAATGACTTACTTTCATGATACATGAACTCTTCCTTACCCATCAGCATCGATGGATGGGACAGGGAATTCTTTCATTTCCATGCTCTTATTTGCGGATGAAGTTGCGTACAACATCATTTAACAAGCTTCATTCAACCCCGATCCGACTCCCACATAGGAGTTAGATCCAGTTCTCGAGCCTATTTGGGATCAAGGTTCTCTAGCCACTACAAATTCTTTATACTTGGTCTTTCCCTCATATGAGGTGATTCTTGAGGCATTGACTGGTATAGACAGACCCTGGGATGATCTCCATCAAAAATCTTACTTCCTCCTAGAGTTAAGAAGAATAGAGGCAGGCGAATTTGTTTTGACTATGACTGGAGAGAAGTATTGTCCTATTAATCCTCTGGCGACACACGCAGTTTACGTCGAGGGTAATATGGAGAGTATCGCTGAAATGATTCCCATTGATATCTCCAGAACCCATGGTTTCATGGAAAATGTTTTCTTCAGAGCGGACTACTCCCCTGAAGAGATTCAAATTTATACGGAGTTATTTAGAGAATTCTGTAAAATTTTTGCCTGGTCTTACAAGAAAATGCCAGACATAGACCCAAGAATCACCGAAGATGAAATACCGACTTATCCTGACCCCAAGCTGGTCCAACAGAAGCTTCATCCAGTAAATCCTCGGAAAGAGGAAAAAAATAAGGCTGAAGTAGAGAAATTTCTTAAATCCAATTTTATCTACCCCTTCCAGTTGATAGAATGGGTGTCAAACCCCATTTCGGTTAACAAGAAATAGGGTACGATTCACGTGTGCATGGATTTCTGTGACTTGAACAAGGCTTGTCCGAAAGATATTTTTCCCACCCCATTCATCGATTATATTGTCGATGAATGCACGGTCTATGAGGTCTTTTCATTCATGGATGGTTTTTCGGGATATAACCAGATTCATATCAAACCCGAAGACTAGCATAAAACAACTTTTATTTGTCCTTGGGGCACATTCACATATCGTGAGATGCCTTTTGGCCTGAAAAATGCTGGAGCCACTTTTTAGTGGGCCATGTCGTTTTCTTTCCATGAACTTAGACATATAGTCGAGGCATATCTTGATGATCTAGCATCACGCTCTTGCAAGAGATCTAATCATCCCACACACCTCCGACTAATCTTCGAATGATGTCGCTACTATCGGATTTGATTGAATCCTAAAAAGTGCAGTTTCTGCATGACATCGGGTCGTCTCTTAGGTTTCATTGTTTCAACAACAGGGATCATGGTCGATGCTCTCAAGGTTGAGGCAATAGTTCAATTGCCTCCCCCATGCACAATACCCCAGCTTCAGAGCTTACAGGGGAAAACAAACTTTCTTCGGCGTTTTGTCGCAAATTATTCTAAGATCAGTAAAGGCTTTACGTGTCTGTTGAAAAAGGGAGTCCCATTCTCTTGGGGTGAATCCACTCAATTCTCTTTTGAACCGTTGAAAAACGCCCTTATGTCTACCCCTCTGCTCTGGTCTCCTGATTATAACAAAGATTTCTTGTTGTAATTGGCTGCGTTAGAGTCGACCATTGACATGGTCTTGGTTCAAGAGGATGATCTGCTTGTGGAGCATGTTATTTATTACCTGAGTTCAGGCCTAGTTGGGTCGGAACTCAACTATTCCCATGTTGAGAAGCTTGCTTTGGTAGCAGTGCATGCTTTCCAATGGTTCCGTCATTATATTTTTCTTTGTAAGACCACTGTCATTTCTGTTGTGAATCCTTTCTAATATGTGCTGACATGAAGAGTCATTGGCAGAAATATCAGTAGATGGATTGTAATTATCCAGGAATTTGACTTGGATTTTGTTTCCGTGAAATCCAAAAATTCGCTGGTCTTTGCCGAACTTATTTCAGAACTTCTGGTCGAGTCTAGTGATGTTACGCCCGGAGAATCGCCTATGAAAGGAGATATTTTTCTAATCGCATCTTCGGACCCTGGGCATGGAGATATACTAGTCTATCTACATAACTTGAAGTGCCTTGCTTCTGCTTCTCGTGACGAGCGTCGATGAATTCACCATCAGGCACAAAATTATCTCATACTTGATGACACTTTGTATCGTCGAGGTGTAGATTGTATTCTTCATCAGTGCCTTATACACGAGGAAGCAAAGCTCGTTCTGAACGACTTCCACACTAGAGCATGTGGTGGTCATTTTTATAGGTTGGCAACAACCCAAAATATTATACTTTCCAATTACTTCTGGCCAACGTTAATCAAGGATTGTGTTGAGGCAGTTAAGAAGTGCCACCCATGTCAGATCTTCTCTCAGAAGATGCGGGCACATCTCTCTCCCATGTTTCATGTCATTGTTGTTGGTCCTTTCACCAAGTGGGGGATTGACTTTACTACATGTCACCCGACTTCAACCAGGGGGCATCGTTACATCATCGTAGTGGTAGAATACTTCACAAAGTGGGTCGAGGCTATGCCAATGTTTAAAAATGATGGAGAAACAACAACTCTTTTCATTTTTAACTAGATCATAGCAAGGTTCAACATCCCAAAGGAGATTTTCACTGACCATGGCAGTGACTTCCAAAAAAAAATGATGATCGAGTTAACATCAAATCTTGGGTTGAGGCAAGAAAATTCATCACCTTACTACCCACAAGTGAATGGTCAAGATAAACATGTGAATAAGTCTCTCAAGACTATTCTTCAATGGATGATCAATTCTACCAAGTCCAATTGGAATTTGATGTTGTACTCAGCATTATGGGCCTACCGAACGTCTGTAAATACTACCACTAGTTTCTCACCTTTTCAACTTGTATACGGGTTGGAAACAGTCTTGCCTATTGAGTGCTAGATCCCGTCTATAAAGTTGGCAGTGGAATTACTGTCGGACACTTCACCGCTTGAGGAACACCTATTATATCTCGATCAACTTGATGAGAAACGTCGTGATGTAGCCTCGACCAATGAGGCTCACAAGCAACGAGTCAAGTGTCAATACGATTGGTCCATTCTTCCTCGGATTTTCTCTGAAGGTGATCTTATCCTGGTCTATGATCAAGACAAGTATCCCCTGGGGGAAGGCAAGTTCAAACCCATGTGGTTCATACCTTTCACTATGAAATAGGTCTTAAAGAAGGGCGCTTACCATATGGTTGAATTTGAGGGAAATTCCTTGGCATAGCCTAGAAATGGGGTTCTACCTCAAGAAGTATTACTCTTAGGTTGGTTGCCTGGGTGACTTCTTGTACATATGTATAATTCTTATACAATTTTTTGTCTTTTTGTTTTATGGACGTGTAGTTATTTATGTCTTCTTTTTCACTATGGTAGATGTCAAGTGAATCAAAGGTGTTCTTTGGGTTCACAAACGACGATAGCCAATACACTCAGAGATTTTTTTCCACAGCTTGGGTGATTTTCACACCTGGAGGCCAGTTGTTATCTTCCAGAGGTATTTGTTTAGGTGAAGCCAAAAAAATGTCACTGAGTACAACATAGTTATAGAGTTTCTTCGTGACGCTTTGTCACATGGAATTTATCACCTCTGGGTCTACTTAGATGCTCATCTGGTTGTGTCCCAATTAAATGAAGTTTACCGCATTTATCATCCTACTTTGCACCGATGTTTCCTTAGGGTACATCTCTTAGAACGTTACTTTGATTACATTACATATATCCATGTTCCTAGGATATTTAATCAAATGTCAGATGCTCTAGCTAATCAAGTATTAGATTGGCATGTTGCACACACATAAAAATAAGCACACACATACACATGTAGATACATTTGTAAAAAA
>JZKD02S0109040.1:575506-599315 GCA_000966675.3 Picea glauca | reverse complement strand
GTACATAGGTGGGTGTGAACGCCTCAAAAATAAGGTTCGATATACATCGCGAGGCTTATGCCCTCAAAAAATATACAAAGGTTCCCTTGACACATAACATTCTAGCCTATCTAAGCTACGAGCCTATTGTCCTTGCCATATTGAACGACGACGTTGGAAAAACGCTGGAAGAGATGGACCCAAGTCCGTGGCACCCCCACTACATGAGGCTTCATAGATGACGAGATATCCTCGATCTCAGACATAGGAACTGTACGAGTGAGCGCAGTGAGTTTGCGCTCAACCCACCTCAAAAATGTCTCAGCCTCTCCGAATGGAGGTCCCCCTGTGGCTGTTGGTCCGTCGACTACTGCTGGTCCCACCTCTGGTTGAGGATGTTGCCATGTCCTCGTGAAGTCCGCCGGGCACATTGGTCCCACATCTGTACATAACAGATACATAAAAGTCAGTACATTGATACATATATAAAAATGATATATATAAAACAATTAAAAATTAAATAACTTTAAAAAACATGTTACCTATCTCTCCTCACTCCTCTCTGTGAGGCACGAGCATGTCTGGATCCCTGAAAAAGTTGATTCCAACATAGGGGTAGTGCTCTATTGCTAGAATCTACCATGCCCACGAGTCAAAATTTTGTCGTCAAAAGCCTCTATGGTCCTTCCTCTCCCCTGTCGTAGCAGCAATGCTGCCCATCTACATACTACTGGGAAGGAGGCCACATGCCCCCGTACAGTCTCTCTAGGACTCAGACTGGGAACTCTCGAAGAAGAAAAATGATAAAAGGATAGTTCAAAACTTGAAGATTTTGTTGCTACGTAGCCGACACTTTTTCAGTTGTCTCTTCATGCATGTTAGCATGGTCGTACTCTAGTTGAAAATATGTGCCTCCTGGCACTGAATAACACAATGCATGTGCGCCCAAGAAGCCTAGTGAAGGGACATAGATCCAGTAATCCACCCAATAAGTAGTAAGATCACTCTCAAAGATAGATTGATGATCTTGTGAATTGGAACTTGAGAACCTACCTTCTCAGTGTCGACCTCACAGTACATCTGGATGTAGTCATCAATGTTAAAGGGCCCAGGGGGAAATGTTTGCAGATTGACTGGTTCCCCTCTCCTCGAGAGGCCATTCAAGAAGTAAATGTCCTTAGTCGTTGGAGTTAATGACTGTCCCTCCATCATAAATTTCTCTACATCTGGATGCCAGTAGTCAACCAGGGCATTCGGTAGCCTTGGTTGTGCCCTCATAAATGGACACTGAAAGAACTTCCACAACCTACATTGCTTCAATTCAGCAATGGAAACAATGTCCTCATTGACCAATATATCAATGTCCTTGTGTTCCCTCTCCCTCCAATGGAAATACATCATGTTCCATGACAAATAAAAAGGGACTTAGCTCTTGCATTTTAAAATTTTCCAAGCTTTTTGAGGGTGTATGCGGGTTGTTTTGGACACAGTCGTGTATGTACTCTGGCATACTGTTTTCTGCCTGCGTACATACTTGGGTTGTCCTTGGACAACCGGTGTACACGCATGGCCGCTCTTTTTAGGAGAGAGCGCCCCCCACAAACAAAAAGAAATGCACAAATTAAGAATTGAAATGCAAAGGGGATACATTTGTACTTACTTGGTCTGAGCGGAAGTTCGTTTCGTCCACTGAAGCTCCCAGAATCAATTTCTTTATCAAATGAGTTTTTTCTCCTTTTGGTAAATTTTCAAAATGCAATGGTGAAAATGAGCTGTCAGCTTCTATTTATAGAATTTTTGGGCCCTTTTTGCCACTTTTTTGACCCCCTTTGTTGTTTTTCCTATCTTGGAAATCATTTGATTCCGTTCCTAAGTTTCTTATTGGATGTTATGACACACTTTTTCTTTTGGTTTGGTAAACTTTTGGGGGATGGGTCACTTTAAATGGCCTTTGGTAAAAGTCATATTTTTCCAACTTTTTGCATATAAGTTAGGATTTCACCTCCACTTTTTGAATCTTGTTGTCTTTTCCAATTTTCCATAGGATCGATCCCACCGAAGTGTGAAACAGAATCTTCATTACTGCTCTAGAAGTGTCGTAATTAGGTGGTAGAGCCTACTTTTACATGGATTCCCTAGGTAGATCCTTGTTGCATTTTGGAATCCATGCCATCTGAAATGAATATAGGCTCGGGAGTCATTGTTAGTCCTGTCATGATTATGAGATTGAGCCTCATATGTTTGATGCATCATCATTATTGGCCTCACTCTCGGGACTCCCAAAATGAGCACGCTTTGTTGTCTTTCAAGCTCGCTGTAAAAATCCAAAAGAAACATCTGGCGAGATTGTATTTATGTTTTTCGATCTTGTCTGGATTAATTGAGAAAAGTAACCTTTTGGAGTCTTCTTTAAGCCCTTTTCAGACTCTCTAAACATGAAAATATTTCTTAGCGATCTTGTTTCCCTTCATGCTCACCAAACTCAAATTTGAAGGAACGTCTGTCCGACGATAGTTTACCCCTTTTTCGGTCTGGATGGTCAATTGTATGAATAAAGGTATGATATAGGAGCTTCAGTTTGCTAGAAGAGTATTCTCAGGCATAATTTTAACCCTTTTTCGGGCCCGAGGGGCTAAATTTGCAAAAAAGGAACATTCTCCGTGGTTTTGGTTTATCACCTTTTTCAATCCTTGGAGATTACTTACGAAAAAGGAACCACCATAGAGTCCATAGTTAAGCTCTTTTCAGACTCCCTAAAATTGAAAAGATTGTCGAGTAACCTTGTTCCTTCACACTCGTTAAATTGGTCCATAAGAACATCTACTGGCATGAGTTTACCCCTTTTTCCAGCTTGTATATTATAGCAGAAAAAGGCACGCCTCGAGAGATTCGTCTTGCCGGGAGAGTTCTCCTCAATAACTTTTATACTTTTTCGAGCTAAGGGGACTAAATCCAGAAAAAGGAAGTGAGTCCATAGTTAAGCTATTTTTAGACTCCTTAAAATTGAAAATATTGCTGACTAATCTTGTCTTTGTCACACTCGTTAAAATGGTTTTGAATAGACGTCTTTTCGGTGAAATTTTAACCCTTTTTCGAACTAACTAGAATATATATGAAAAAGGTACTCCTTGGAGTCTTCTTTTATGTTTTTTCAGACCCTCTAAATGTGAAAAAACTACTGAGCTTACCTTCTATGGGCTCGTTAAAATTAAATTGAAGGGGGTTTCATTGTGTCTTGCTAATCAAATTTCCATCCTTGCATCTTTGGCCTAATGCTGGCTCCATTTTACTCTCAATAGAACCTTTGAAGCATGCCTTATACGCAAGCCTTGTAGCACTTTTCCTCTGCGACCTGACACCCTGACCCATGGAGGAATTTTCCCTGAGTGTCCTTTTTCTGCACATGTCTCCTTTCTTTGAGCATTAGTGTGTTCCTTGCACCTGGAACTAGTATGCTTGCTTGCGACACTTGTTCCTCCTTTGTAACATAACATTCTTTTATTATTTTTCAAGCTCTTTAAAAAATTGAAAAAGACAAAAAAATCAAATATCTGAAAAAGAGGGGATGAGAAATATGTATTCACTTTTGGCATCACAAAGAGTCTCCCTTGGACAAAGCACACCCTTCTGTTTGTTCGTCAAGCATTGGGATCTATTATGACCTTAGGAAGCTATTCTCTCTAGATAGAGATGTGTCCTCCTCCATTTGGTTACTCTTCCAAACACATGGAGAGTTTGCATTGCTTCCTGCATCGTGAACTTATGTCAATGTCATGCTGCCCGAGTCTGATCATATTTCGTGCTTTTTTCCAAGGGAAGTTTCACCCAACCTGAGTCGGCCTTTCTATAGTTTGTCTCTTGACCTCATGATTCGACCATCCCAAGAGTCCAGTCAAGTCATGATTCAAAATCAACGAAGTTCTCTGCCTGATCATCGAGATCCTCATGTCTTTTCCTGACGAGTAGTCGAAGACCTCAGGGTAATGAATTCATGCACTCATATTGTACTCCTACCTTAGTTTTGAATATCTTGAAGTTGTTGCTCGAGCTATGAAGTCCTCATCTCCAGCCATCAGAAGTTGCTGGCTTCTTGAAGATGGATACTATATTTGTATATCTTTGATTTTGAGATGTAGATCCGATGTGTATTTCTTGTGGATACAATTTATGTAGTTATATGAAATGTATCTGTAGTGTATTTGATTGGAAACCATGATTTATTTCATGCCAAGCATGGGTATGCCCACCTCATAGAGACAATTGTTATTTTACAGATGGCACCTTCCGAACTCTGGTCCCAGGCTCACTCGTTTTCGTACATTGGTGAATATTTTGTAATGTATTTAGGCCATCATATTCTCTTATGACCTCACACATTAGAGGGCATCTATTATAACCCTAAATTTCTCTACAAATGCATACATGGCCTTGGCCCTCTTACTTGCATTTTTTTCCAAAGAACTGCTGAGTTGCTATTCTTAAAAAACCAATTTTTTGAAGATGTACATGCACTGCACCATTACTGCCCGCGTACATACGCTTGCTGCACCACTACATCTCATATACATGTGCATGATGCACCATTACAACTCGCGTATAGTTGCAAAATTTGCAAAAAATAAAAAGTTGCAAGGAATTCGTTGAGATTACGGGCTATTGGGTAGTTTCCCAACTAATCCACCTGCTATAGCCTGTCACCCAACCGAATAACCATCCTTTTTTCATATAAAAGGAGGTGTTGGGGTCTCATTTCACATCTAAGCATAAGAACAGTGAAACTCTGCCCAATTTCACTTCCCCTCGTTCCCCAAGATGTTGCTTCCTTTTGTGAGAAATTGCTTCAGCTTTCCCTCATTAGCCCCTTCTCCCTCCATTTAACCCATTCACTTACCTAGAAGAGATCAAAAGGTTGAGAGGAAAAGTTCATACAAGGTGCACTTGGAGCTTGGTGAAGAGGATCCCATACCAGGTTCGTAGAACGATACCTGACTCTGATTGTAAAGGTATAATCATTGTGTTATTAATAAAAGAATTACATTTTCCTGTCCCAAATGATGGTATATTGAATACTTTTATTCATTTATGCCTAACATTCTAACATCTAACCCTACCTTATATATGGAATAACATGCTTGTAGTTTTTTGTTTGTCAATCTTTGGATGCAGGTCAACCCTAGGAGGAGGCGTGCAGTCAGTGGAACTTCCAGGCACAACGAGGTCATCACCAGACGTGGGATTAGAGGTATAGTTACCCGATATCCTTTTCCTTTCTTTCTTCATATGAGTTTTGGTATGTTTGGGGTAGTATAGAGAATTAATTGACTTTTAGACGGTTAATCGATCTACCTACATTCTGAACCCTGGTGTAGATAAAGGGAGGTTTTTCCCATTAGCACTCACATAGCAATAACATTGTCCAGAATGTACCACCCCTAAATGAAGCTACTCTATTCAAGTTGAATGATATTAGGAATTATATGTTTTAGCCATATATCTAGTGCTTTGGCTAGAATATTATAGGAGGTATTGAACAAAGTAAATGGTCATCAATTCATGATTACCTCTAGGTACCCTACTTTAGGGATAAATTCAATATTTCATATTTTGATTCCCACACCGAGAGAGTGATGGTGCAATACCTCCTTATATACACAAATTAGATGAAGCAACAAAATACCAAGTAGCCTTGTAAAAACTCAGAAGAATCCATCGAGTCCAGGGGATCTATCATCTGCCATTTCATCAAGGGTCATGGCTAGATTTATCAATAATAGGGATAGGTCAAAGGATGACCTCTTATATTTCTATAGCTTGCATCGAAAAGCATCCAAACACTTCAAAGCAACCTTGCATAGCTATGGTGAGAATTATTGACACTAGAAGACCATATTCTAATGATCCAAATATTTGTGCTCAATCTTTTCTTAGTCATCTAGCCCAAGGTTTTTATTAGGTTAGATCTGTAATCCCTAACCTCCTTATTTTTTAGGTATTTTAAGAATTATTTGGTGGGCCTATAATCCAACTTGATCAAATGAAATATAACATGTAATCGATCACCTCTTGCGCAACAGACATCCTCCACTTGTAGTAAATGGCACAGTTTTGCAACCCAGGATTGCTTGTCCTCATCCTAAGGGACCATTAGATGCTTTCCATGAGCCCCTCCAGTTCCTTACTCACAACATAGTTATAGTGCCCACCAAATTTGGCAATTTTCCTTGCATGCCCAAAAAGGCCGTGGTTTTGGAAATAACATTCTCCCATGAGGTGGTCCAACAAAAATCCACATGAGTCTCAGTGATAAGGTTCCATGCTATGTGGATGCAAACTCAAATTTGAAAGAAATGGTGAAATCCCCTATTTCTAGTATTGGAGACATGTTTTTATTACCTCTTGAAAAATCATTAGCTTCAAATGACCTTGGGTAGACCACTTCACTTACCAATCAAATTTGAACTTTCTCTTGTTTTGAGGAATTTTTATTGGGCATCAACTCATTGTCTTTAATTTACAATCACTCAACACTTTAATGTCTAGCTTGAAATATACTTCAGATTTTGTAAAAGGCAAGTCATTAAATGCAAGCAATACATTCTCTTCATTAAACAATTTATGTGAATTTGTCCGATCTTTTCTTTCTAGAATTGTAGAACTATAATTGAAACAACAAATGCTTGATGTAAGACATTCACCATACACATGTATGCTTGGTAAAGATGATAATATTCACAAATTAAATTTATATTTATAATAAGTCCTCTTTTCACCTTCAAACAAGTTTGTGATTTGCGTTTACAACACAATATTCTATTTTTCTGTTTAACCTTTTGCTCATTAATTTCATCTTGTAAGAGCACATACCTATAACAAATGTCCTTAACCTAATTTTCCATTTCCACAATTTATTATTCCAATGATTTGACTTTGTCATGATTTATTTCATTGGAATCAAGAAAATGACTTAAGGTCAAAGGGCACTTCTTCAAATATTTCTCAAGAATTTGTGCTTCTTCACAAGCTTCGTTCAAGTTGGTTATTCCATTTTGCAAAATGAAAATAACAATGGTTTTTGGAAGGACATGCACATTACACACAAATTATTTTAGGCAGAGGCATGGTTATCATGAAGGAAATGATACATTTGACAGAGTTGTGTGTTGAAGTTTCATATGGATTCTATCTTCTACGTGTATTCCACCAAATTCCTACGACATTTCAACCACTTGATAAGTTTCTTCGTAAGCATTTTCGAATACTTTTTTGAATTGAGACTAGTTTTCAATGGTCCAAATTGGTAAGACATAATATTAGTCCCATAATTTCTCTTTAAAAGTGAATGGAAACAATTTGCAAACCACATCTTCATAAATAATATTGAGCAAGTGCAATGTGCATTCATACTTCCTAATATGCTCAAATTCAATTGTGTTTCCTTCACTATTAAACTTCATTAACAAATCTACTACCTTTCTTGGAAGGTCACACAAAGGCCCTTGCAAACCCAATATGGTATTTTCCTCTCATGCATGGATTTGGGTTAGAGCCATAAAAAAATAATGCAAACATAATGCAACTCTACACAAGGTAGCTTGTCATCACCCCACAAATTGCCATCACCCTCCTTCTAGTGCCAAAACATCGACATGGAAAAATGTCCTTTCCTCAAAATTATAGGTTCACTAGGTAAAAAGGACCAATCAAACCTTCCTTTGTTGAAATGGAAAACTCTCCAGATATAGTCGGTTCTGTCGATTCTTTAATGTTTTACCATTTGTGTCCTAGTCCATTATTAATACCTTGAGCAATACTAGTACTAGTAAATATATAACATTTGAGTAGTTGAGCACTAAGATTTGAAACAAAAAAGGTGGAAAAAATTGTTTATAAATAGAACTCTAAATGATACTTCTGAGGTTTCAATTGTAGCAAAGTTTAAAAACAAGGGAAGCAAGTTATGGTTCACAATGTGTCCTTGAATGGCTTTAGGAAACAAGTTACAACTCACCATAAAAAACTAACCAAGACTTGGATCAATGGACCATCAATTATGTTGGAATTATGACATTATATTACAACTAGGGGAACCCCTCTCCCATGAGTCCATTTCCAAAACAATGTTTTATTCGATGATCTTCGAAACTAAGGTTTTTCTCAGTAAGAGACAATGCAAGTTTTTCACTAAGGGTCAATTTTTGAAAGAAATGGAATGATTGATTGTGTATAGTGTGCTCACCCAAACCTTGGTAAAATTTACTTGCAATATCTTGAAAAACTCAATTCTACTGCTTGGTTTGGATTTTATGCCTTGAGGCCAAATTCTCAATGTTGCTTTGAATGGATTCAAGAAGCAAATTGCAACTCACCATAAAACATTAACCGATACTTGGATCAATGAATTGTCAATTGCATTGGAATCATCATACATGGGATTATATATAGGGGAACCCCTATCCCATGATTCCATTGCCCATAAAATGTTTTATTCGACCATCTCCGAAATTGGGTTTTTCTCAATAAGAGACAATGCAATTTTTGCACTAAGGGGTTGATTTTTGGAAACACTTGGTGTGAGAATTAAATTTTTTTCATGAGCATTTGTTGAATAATTTTATGTGCTAAAAGGATTATTAGGATTTCTATTGAATACCATATTCTCTTTCACATCCAGATATTTATGAAAAATATATTGTCTTTCAATAAGCCAATGGTATCCCTATGGTGTATATCATCAAGGAACTCAATAAGTGGAAACCTATGAATTTGAGTGCACTAAAGAGTGGTGATTCAAGACAAATTCTATATTTTCCTTTTAGGAACAATGTATAATCTATCTCTTAATTCTTCTGACTCACACACGTTAGTTCCTTTTAGGAACAATGTATAATCTATCTCTTAATTCTTCTGACTCACACACGTTAGTAAATAGTTTTCCAATTAAGTATATTCTTGCTACGAGGCCTTTGAGCATAGAGACAATATCAACTATTGTAAATAGGTCCTTGCTTATAATATATATGTTTAGAAAATAATCCTCTACTTTTTGATCTATTTATCATGTACAATCCTTATTTAGATAAAATACAATTAGTACTTATTCCACAATTTCATCCCTCTAATATTTGATGGACTACCAAAAATGAAAGATAAGCCCTTAACTATACAACTTAGTTTAATTATGTTTTATAATGATCTATATTATGGTTTTTATTTTAGCTACAATGCATAATCCCATGATGCCTACACCACAAGCATACCTAATTGCAATTTTTTAGATCCAACAAATGTACTCAAAGCAAACATCATAGCTCTTGGTACTCTCTTCCAAAAATCACGGTGCATTAAAGCCCAAAATGGCCCTAACATAGACCAAAAGAGTGAAAATGAACAAATCAGTCATCCCTTAGGTCGTAATGATACCAATTGCATCAATTTTAGAGAAGTCTTGGTTCCCATCACATTATACAATAATTAAGGAGAAAACTTAATGACACTATCTAATAAATGAGGAAAATTTTATTACACTTTCTGAAATGTGAAGTACTTTGACTTGTGTTAAGAATTGAATCACCTTTATGATTTTTAGGATTTATATCCATGTCATGAGTATGTCACACTATCTTGTTAATTATTTGATCGAAAGAGGCCAATGCATTAAACTATAAATCAATGCTTATTGTAATCTCTAGTTATGTGGTTCTTAACTTAAGAATTAGAGGATTGCAAGGTTGTAGCAATACAATATTAAACACTAGATACATCCCAAGATGTGGTGGGAAATCTATATTTAAGGCATTTTCATGAAATTACTTAGTGATAGTGTATGAATTGTATCGATGTGGCCAAACATTATAACATGCACTTTTGAATATCTCTTTTTAAATTTAAATCAATCCCTTGTCCATATAAAAAGCGTTGTGTTGGATGCAATGCTTGTCATGGAGTTCCTTATATTTCTTTGAGGTATTTCACATAATGCCATCAACATGGTGCGATAATTTTGTAAATGCTGGATGAAGTGCACTACTTTCTCAATGTATTTTTTTTTGCATATGAAAATGTTAATACAACTAGATGAGTTTAATAGGTAATGTCCATAAATGCTACAAGTTAAAATTCAAAGTAAAATTAAAAAGGGATACACTCTGTAAAGATGTGTTGAGATGTGTTGTAATGTTGTTGGATTAATGCCAAACAACTCATTTTCTATTAGTACTACATGGCCTTGCCATTTTTCACCCTATATGTAATCTTATATCACGTTTCATTATCATATAAGGTTTCCTTCATGTGTGCATCCTCTCAATTAGAATATTCAAGTTTAAAAGTTCTTTTCTTATTGTAAATTCCTTTGATTTTGTGTTATATTTTTGTAAAGTATTCACATTAACCCTATAAGATCGATGGTAATCCTATTTCATGTAGTTCCTTGGTGTACCCAATTCCATAATCAATTCAATTTTATGGTATGAGCATTGAAATTCAATGAATTGAGACTTCCTATGCACTACAATACAATGAATTAAGACTTCCTATCCTCTATTCTATCCAATGGAACATCATCCACATTTTCCTTGGCTTCACTCATAATCACACCATCCCTCCATTAAGGGGAACTCAAACAAGCTTGCTTTATATTGGCATCTTATTAGTCTAAATCCATTTTGGGTTTTTATCTTTTTATCCAAGGTGACCTTTGGGATGATTTCTTTTCTATGCAAATCGACTCATACGTTCTTTTATTCCTCAATATTCTTGGAGCTTTGATGGAAATCATTCATTGGATTTGAAGGTATATACTTTCCATGTTCTAACCAAACCGAACAATTGTATCATGTATTTTTAAAAATGGGGTTCCCAAGGCCACATTCAACATTAGTAGTAAGACAATTTGTTCATAATTGTTAGTTAAGGTACCTAAATTTGTTTTTGAATTTAGTGGAAGAATGTTTGATTTTCTATTTGGAAAATGGAAAGTTGAATGTTCTATGATGTCATTTGCAGTGTAGGTGATGTTGCTTGTAGTTGAAACTATGATTCCATTTTTGTAAGAGGGTCTTAAGATGATTCCTTTGAATTTGTTTATCATAAAACTACATTAATCCTTGATATATTAATTTTGATGTAAATGTTTTGTCAATTCCTACGTCATCATAATCATTCATCACCATCAATTAAACAAGTACTTCAATTCATAGAACATGTTCCATGAAAGTCGGTCATGTAAAATAAGAGAGTGCCCCAAACAAGCGCCTCAAATTGTCTAATAAAGCCAAACTAGTGACCAATTAGGACCAAGGGGAAGAGGAGAGGGAAAAAAGGGGAACCCTACCTAAGCACTAAACATCATCATCAACATAATCAACATAGTCATCATCATAATCAACATAGTTATCATCCTCCTCCTCATCATTGTCATCATCATCAATGCCATTGTCATTATTTATGTTGTCATCATCATCATCATCGTTGTCATCTTCGTCATCGCCATCATGATCGTCCTTGTCATTTTCATCACCATAATCAGCATTGTCCTCCTCCTCCTCCTCATTGTCATCGTTGTTGTCATCATCATCATCATCATTGTCATCATCGTCACTGTCATCTTCATCGTCATCACCATCATCATCACCACCATCATCATTGTTGCCATACTATAACTATAACCCCGTAGCATTTTAACATTATCACCCTTTCTGTATACCCCCTTACCTTTTTAACATTATCACCCTTAACCTCCCTTACCTTATAACTATAACCAATGTAACCCGTCACTTATGTATATTAATTATATAATATATAATAATATATTAATTATGTGTTGTATACAATATAATTAATATATTTATATTAATTATATTATATATAACACAACATATAATAAGAAATAAGAAATATAAGAAATATAATAATTATATTATATTTAACACAAAATATTAATACGAAATAACCAAAGCAACAAACAAACAAACAACTCGCGCATGAAGACAACCCTGCAACCCTGCGACAACCCTGCAACCCCACCCGAGACAAGAAGGAGACAAGCATGCAACTCCTGCAAACTATGAATGCATTCAACAATCCATCGATCCCGACCAATTGTGAATGCAAACCTTGTGAACTATGAATGCATTCGATAGTCCATCGATCCCTCCCAACTATGAATGCAACCCCTACGAATTGGAGCACAATAAACTATGAAGATAATCAATCAATCCTACCTGATACAAGAAGGGGACAACACTAGACGACTAGAAAGGAGGTTGTAGCCCACAACAAGGAGGCCCTAACCACCAACAATTCCGTCAAAATCAATGAGAAACTCTACATTTTACTTTTTGTAAGGTTATTTTTTTATTTCAAAATGGTTTATTTATGCCCAGGATTGAACCTACAACTTCATGACTTTATGCCCATGAGCCATGATTGTCCTGCAACCTAACCAATATTTTATTTTGGGACAAAAATCCAAATTTTCGAGTTATATTGGCATCCTGTCGATCTGATGGCCGAATGTAGTTTGAGCATAAAAAATTGGCATTAATAGAAGGTCCTACAACTTTTCCAAAGAAGGTGGGAAGAGATTACACCTTCTCTCAAATAGGTGGAGCCAAATTCACTGCAAAATTTGAAGTTTGCCTTGTTTAGAGGAAAATTATTTACATGAACCTTTAAAAAGGTGAATCTCAAATGGTTTGGATTAAGGTTCAAGTATCCTCTCCTCCTCCATCCCATTCACTCATGGAAATCCATAGGTGTATATGAGGAGGGAGAAAAGAAGATATAGAGGAAGATAGAGTAGGAATAAGAGAACCATAACAAAGAATCCATCACTTAGATAGTGGTTTATGAATTTAGAAAGTCATGCAGAGATAAACATCTTGTTGAGGAGGATTGAGTAGGTTAGATATTAGTTTTGGGGAAATTGTCTTTTTTTTAGATAGGGGTGTGCAAAAACTCCAATTGGGGGGTAGTGACGGGCCTTAAATTTGTCACTTTCCATGGCCCACATTATGTACAAATTTGATACATTTTTCCTCATAAGCCAAGACCTCCCTGGAAAATATTATCACTTTTGATGACCGATGTAGATACTATGACTCATTCTTATATAATAAAATGTGATATTACTTAATCTAAATATGAATGTGATATATGCTTGATATTAAGTGTTTTTATGGTTTTGTGTGATTTGAATATTTAATTTAATATGGTTCACAAGTAGGAAATAGTGCAACTATGGTGAAAGGCTTTGACCCACATGACAAGTTTATCTCCTCCATTCATTGACATATACCACGATTTTTAATGGTTGACAAATTTAAGGGATATTGTCCCTTCTCAGCCCTGAAAGCTTCTAGCACTTAAAGGTAGTGATAAATACCCTAAGCGATTCGATATCTTGCTAATCTTGAGGATTTGAATTGGCAAAGGAGGGAAATAGTTCCTTGAACAACATGCAAGAAAATAGGTAATTAAGGAAAAAATCCCACCAATCAAGGGATTGATTAGATGGGCTAGATAGGACTCTTTTAAAGTATAAATATAGTCATAGTTGATAGAGTACATATTTAGTATTGTGGTTGCATTTTCCTTCTTGTTGTTCAAGCTAGTTCAAATTGTAGCCAAGACACAAATTTATGCCCAAAATATGCGAAAATATGTGAGGGCATGCATGTGTAGCTATCATGTGTGGGTTCTCAAATGTACTAAGATTGAACAATTAATAAACTCTGATATATATAATTTTTGTAATGCAAAATTTCTATGTAGCATATAAAACCAACTCATATAGAATAAAAAACATTCATACAAAAAGAATGTAATCAATAAGTAATACACAAATCACCATATGATCTTCATTCATTCCTTATCATTCACAACCCCCAACTTACAATTCCCAGTGCTCAACTGATCTCACTAGCCATGACATGGGTCCCTCTACTAATACTAATATTTTATGTGTCACTATCATGGAATGGTGTTACAACTCATCACATGGGAATGGACCCAACCATTATTTTTTGGCTCAAAATTTGGAACATGGAACTCATCATCATATTAGGAAATTGTGTTTTTTTTAGATAGGGGTGTGAAAAACCTCCAATTGGGGGGTAGTGATGGGCCTTAAATTTTTCACTTTACATGGCCCACATTATGTCCAAATTTGATACATTTTTCCTCATAAGCCAAGACCTTCCTAGAAAATATTATCACTTTTGATGACCGACGTAGATACTATGACTCATTATTATATAATAAAATGTGATATTACTTAATCTAAATATGAATGTGATATATGCTTGATATTAAGCGTTTTTATGGTTTTGTGTGATTTGAATCTTTAAGTTAATATGGTTCACACGCAGGAAATAGTGCAACTATAGTGAAAGGATTTGACCCACATGACAAGTTTATCTCCTTCATTCATTGACATAGACCACTTTTTTTAATGGTTGAAAAATTCAAGGGATATTTTCCCTTCACAACCTTCAAAGCTGCTAGCACTTAAAGGAAGTCATTAAGACCCTAAGCAATTCAATATCTTGCTAATCTTGAGAATTTGAATTGACAAAGGAGGGAAATAGTTCCTTGAACACCATGCAAGAAATTAGGTAATTAAGGAATGACTCCCACCAATCAAGGGATTGATTAGATGGGCTATATAGGAATATTTTCAAGTATAAATAGAGTCATAGTTGATAGAGTACATATTTAGTATTGTGGTTTCATTTTCCTTCTTGTTGTTCAAGTTAGTTCGAATTGTAGCCAAGATGCAAATTTATGCCCAAAATATGCGAAAATATGTGAGAGCATGCATGTGTAGCTATCATGTGTGGGTTCTCAAATGTACTAAGATTGAACAACTAATAAACCCTGATATATATCATTTTTGTCATGCAAAATGTCTATGTAGCATACAAAACCAATTCATATAGAATACAAAATATTCATACAAAAAGAATGTAATCAAGAAGTCATACACAAATCACCATATGATCTTCACTCATTCCTTATCATTCACAACCCCCAGCTTACAAATCCTAGTGATCAAATGATCTCACTAGACATGGCACAGGTCCCTCTACTAATAATAATTTTTTATGTGTCACTATCATGGAATGGTGTTACAACTCATCACATGGGAATGGCCCCAACCATTATTTTTTTGTCTCAAAATTTGGAACATGGAACTCCTTATCATCATATTAGGAAATTGTGTTTTTTTAGATAGGGGTGTGCAAAACCTCCAATTGGGGGGTAGTGAGAGGCCTTCAATTTGTCACTTTCCATGGCCCACATTATGTCCAAATTTGATACATTTTTCCTCATAAGCCAAGACCTTCCTGGAAAATATTATTACTTTTGATGACCGATGTAGATACTATGACTCATTCTTATATAATAAAATGTGATATTACTTAATCTAAATATGAATCTCATATATGATTGATATTGAGTGTTTTTATGGTTTTTAGTGATTTGAATATTTAAGTTAATATGGTTCACAAGCAAGAAATAGTGCAACTATGGTGAAAGGATTTGACCCACATGACAAGTTTATCTCCTTCATTCATTTGCATATACCACTTTTTTTAATGGTTGAAAAATTTAAGGGATATTGTCCCTTCACAACCTTCAAAGATGCTAGCACTTAAAGGAAGTCATAAATACCCTAAGCGATTCAATATCTTGCTAATATTTAGGATTTGAATTGACAAAGGAGGGAAATAGTTCCTCGAACAACATGCACGAAATTAGGTAATTAAGGAACAACTCCCACCAATCAAGGGAATTATTAGATGGGCTAGATATGACTCTTTTCAAGTATAAATAGAGTCATAGTTGATAGAGTACATATTTAGTATTGTGGTTTCATTTTCCTTCTTGTTGTTCAAGCTAGTTCGAATTGTATCCAAGAGGCAAATTTATGCCCAAAATATGCGAAAATATGTTAGGGCATGCATGTGTAGAAATCATGTGTGGGTTCTCAAATGTACTAATATTGAACAACTAATAAAACCTGATATATAAAATTCTTGTAATTCAAAATGTTGATGTAGCATACAAAACCAATTCATATAGAATAAAAAATATTCATACAAAAATAATGTAATCAAGAAGTCATACACAAATTACCATATGATCTTCATTCATTCCTTATCATTCACAACCCCCAACTTACAAATCCTAGTGCTCAAATGATCTCACTAGCCATGGCACAGGTCCCTCTACTAATACTAATATTTTATGTGTCACTATCATGGAATTGTGTTACAATGCATCACATGGGAATGGCCCCAACCATTGTTTTTTGGCTCAAAATTTGGAACATGGAACTCATCATCATTAGGAAATTGTCTTTTTTTTAGATAGGGGTGTGAAAAATATCCAATTGGGGGGTAGTGATGGGCCTTCAATTTGTAATTTTCCATGGCCCACATTATGTCCAAATTTTATACATTTTTCCTCATAAGCCAAGACCTTCCTGGAAAATATTATCACTTTTGATGATTGATGTAGATAATATGAATCATTCTTATATAATAAAATGTTATATTAATTAATCTAATATGAATGTGATATATGCTTGATATTAAGTGTTTTTATGGTTTGTGTGATTTGAATCTTTAAGTTAATATGGTTCACAAGCAGGAAATAATGCAACTATGGTGAAAGGATTTGACCCACATGACAAGTTTATCTCCTTCATTCATTGGCATAGACCACTTTTTTTAATGGTTGAAAAATTTAAGGGATATTGTCCCTTCACAACCTTCAAAGCTACTAGCATTTAAAGGTATTCATAAAGACCCTAAGCGATTCAATATCTTGCTAATCTTGAGGATTTGAATTAACAAAGGAGGGAAATAGTTCCTTGAACAACATGCAAGAATATAGGTAATTAAGGAACAACTCCCACCAATCAAGGGATTGATTATATGGGATAGATAGGACTCTTTTAAAGTATAAATATAGTCATAGTTGATAGAGTACATATTTAGTATTGTGGTTGAATTTTTCTTCTTGTTGTTCAAGCTAGTTTGAATTGTAGCCAAGATGCAAATTTATGCCCAAAATATGCAAAAATATGTGAGGGCATGCATGTGTAGCTATCATATGTGGGTTCTCAAATGTACTAATATTGAACAACCAATAAACCCTGATATATATCATTTTTGTAATGCAAAATGTCTATGTAGCATACATAACCAATTCATATAGAATAAAAAATATTCATACAAAAATAATGTAATCAAGAAGTCATACAAATCACCATATTATATTCATTCATTACTTATCATTCACAACCCCCAACTTACAACTCATAGTTCTCAAATGATCTCACTAGCCATGGCACGAGTCCCTCTACTAAGACTAATATTTTATGTGTCAGTATCATGGAATGGTGTTACAACTCATCACATGGGAATGGCCCTATTATCTCCCAAAATAACACCGTCATTTTGCTAATTTTTAGGAGATAAGAACAAGTCCAAGAAATTCATTTCAAAATTTATTTGGGTGCATTAGATGGTCTGCTATTTGGATACAAACTTGGAAAAATCATCAATTTTGGTTTTGGCTTTCAATTTTGAAAATCACGGGTTTCGGTGGTTAAGGGGGTCTCCCAAATGACTCGTTAACCACCAAAGATCAACACTTTCGGTGGATAAGAGGAGTTCAACAAAGGGTCCTTAACCACCGAAAGCATTTCCACGTGCAAATTTAGAAACCTCGTGCTTTCACACGAGCCAGATGTCAAGCGAGCCTGGGAATGATTGTTAACCGCCCAAAATCATAACAATTGGTGAAGTGTACATATCATTATTGCAAGTTATTGAGGATTAGCTGCCGAAACATCATTCAAGTGTTCAGGATGTCAGTTATCATAAATTTTGGATATGGCTTAGAGTTTCATGAGGGACCCTGTCATAACAAACTGGAGATTGCATGCGGATCATCAGGAAAACGACCACGAATTCTCTAACGCCACTACTAAGCTGGAATATGAATTAATGTTCATTAATTCATGCATCGAGACCGTTAGATTGCTGATCAGTTCAAATAGTCTCATAAATTTCTCATTTGGGTGCGCTTTAAGGGTTCCAGATCCGTTCAAGGTGGCTGAAGAATGGTCGAAAGTCCAGTTCGACAAGCAATTCATCATTCAGGTGTGCATTTCAGTTAACAAAAGGCTTCAATCTTGTCTCAGTGTGATTAATACTCGAATCTCTTTCAGCTCTAAACTCGTTACTGTTTGATTGAGTCACAACTCATGCTTAAGTTCTACCTGAACCGAATGGAGTTTACCTATAATCGATGTATATCCAAGATTTGATTCATACCAGAACTCTAAGTCTTGCTATTAATCATTGATTTATCCTTGATCATACCGGTTACTCGAGTTAAGTCACATACCATAACTTTGAGTTCCATCTTCAGCTTTCAATTGCACTCCTAGTCTCATATTTGGTCGTTGAGTTAATTCATAGGTTGAAACCATGAGTCAGTTTTATTTTCCTTAAATCACTCTAAATTGCTGAGTCACAGTTTATTCCATCGAATTAGAGTCCATTATATCAACAAGCTCACTAATTCGGTTTGTGGTCTAAATATCCAACTCTGTTTGATGAGTCACAGTTCTTTGTTGAGTCATACCCTTTGAGTTTCGACATATACTCTCTGTTCTGTGAAGTGAGAAAAGTCTGTCCATCAAATTGCACTCATATCTCCTGGATAAGAGGCATAAATCTGGATATAGTTAACCACCGAAAGCTGTGATTACCAGAATACTCAATGTTTTTCTCAGATTCGAGATTTTCGAGTTGGATTGGTATGAAATCTTCTTCAATAAGATGATTATGAATTATCAAATCAAAATCTGAAGGCCATTCCTGGAGATGAAAGTCAAAAGGAAATTTTTCGACTAGATTTGGTCATTTTCAAGGGCAAAATGATAGGGATCAAATGACACATCCTCCAACTCGATTTCTATCTTTAGGATAACAAGCCAAAGAGCCTTGGAAGGCTGATTTCTACATCATCATCTGTTCAACACATTTTGAAGACTAGAATACATGGATTTTCCTTATTCTAAGGACCTTTTCCTACTACTCTGTATATACAGTTTCTGTTTACTGTTTTTAGAAAGATAGATCCACAGTTTTAGGAGCTGATCATTACATTGTAAAGCTATAAAGCTACTGAAAGAAGACAAAGGAAGGGTTCGAATTTGGAGACTTTTTCATATCATGTATTCAAACTTCTCATTTTCATATTGAGTAATACAAGCTTCTTTTGCCATAACTTGTTCATATTTCATCTTTTTATCTATTCTATACTTGCACCTGGATATTATATTCATGCTGTTATGCTTGTTTATGCCCGATAACTGTCATCTTATCATTGCATTCATAAGTTAAACTTTGCAAGTATTCCTGTGATTATTGTAATTGGCCATTCATATATGCTTTATATGTGATTCTGCTGATATAATAGTTATTTCTCCATACATCCCTTTATTTGTAAACTCTCTAAACATTTGTGGTTGAAAGCCTTGTCCATCTAAATGTGTTTATGCATGATTTGAGTGAGAAATGATTCAGTCCTCCAACTTGATCCAAACCCACACTTTTTATTAAGAAAATAGCTACCAAAAGATTAAGTTACCAGGCATCTTTGACTTACAGCCTAGGAGAGTTTCCTGGAGTGATAACAAATTGGCGCCGTTGCCGGGGAGAGAAGATTGAAGCTCAACTTCCTTGGGACATGACATAGATCCAGCTTTGATGATAGACAAAGCCTGGACATTCACTTGGTTGTAATCTTCTATCTGGCGACTCCACGATTAAAGACTCCACTGGGGAGGATCCGGTTGACAGAAGATGAAGGAGTTGAATTTCAAATCCAGGTACCAGTTCATTAGTCTGCTTCATGAACTGATGTATTTCTTTATCAACTCTTTCATGTTTTTTCCTTCACGTGTAAAGAGAATTATTTTCTGCTTTGTATATTCAGAAAATCATCATCCTTCTTGTATATATCCGTCTTTAGAAGAAGAAATCTTGCAACCCTGCATTATAGATGTAGATTCAGTAGTCTTACCTCAACCCATTTATAAAGATGACCACCATATTTCTTTTTCTTTAGAATCTGATCAGCCATGTGACCATGAAAAGATCGAAATTGTTTTAAAACCTGTCCAGATCTCAGCCCCTCTGGCCATAATTTCTGAACCCGATCAACAACTTACCATCTCTCATGATCATCCCACAACTTTTCAAGTTAAGATCCCAATGAAGATGTTCAAACCTTTACAACTACCCCATATTCTTCATCCTTATCCTGATGACTGTTATGAATATCTCCCTTTGTTTTTCGGAGAGAATCAAGCTTCAACTGAGAGACACGTGGAATCCTTTTTGGATTTTGTTGATCATTTTTCAATCACGCATGAAGATGTGATCATGAGAATGTTTTCAAAATCTTTGATCAAAGATGCTGCTACATGGTTTAAGGGTCTGAGAGCTGATTCAATTGGCTCTTGGATTGATTTCTCTAATGCTTTCCTCAAGTATTGGGGTGAATACAAATCTTTAGATTCTTATCTCGCTGATTTCTATGCTTTGAAATGAGAGCAAGATGAAGCCTTGCCTGTTTTCAATAGAAGGTTTTACCATGTTTATCATGACATGCCTTTGGAGGTCTGGCCTATAGAGACGTTTTCCATGATATATTATATTATGGGTCTCCATTCAGAACTTGCTCTTCTTCTATTAGAACGGAAGTCTCCATCCTTAATCTAGTTGTTTGAAGATGCTCAAGAGGTAGAGGAGAACATTCATGTTTCCAGAAGGATACGAGGTCAAGATTTCTTTGAAAATCTACAAGCATATAAGCAAGTAAACTGTCAGTACATTTTAGATTCAAAGCAAGAAAACAATGAGTATGAAGCAAATAAGGAACAATAGCCTGAAGGTGAGTACATTTCAGATTCAGAATTAGATTCTTCAGTATGTGCAGAGTTTTCAAGAGATAGGTATGCTTGTGAAGTTTGTGATCAATTTGTAAATCAAGAAGAGCCTATGATGACTGATGATTGCATAAGAAATTATGTCTTCTTAGCTGATCCTAATCCATGTGATGGAAATCCTATTTTGTTGTCCTCTTGTGAGCATTATTCTGATAAGGAAATTGTATTTTTTGATGATCATGAGTTGATCTCAAGAGGACAAGAAGATGACCAGTCTTCTTGCAGAGAAACAATCATGGCTGAGCAAGAGGCTGCCATAGATGTGCAACTGTTTCCCGAGGAGCAACATGTTTCTTATCTTCTTTTCAAGGATCCAGTGGCAGCCTTCATGGACTTATACTTTTCAGAGAACCTGAAGATTTCAGATTTCCTTAGCTTGCCATTGTTTATGGGTAAGTATGGTTTCATGAATGAGTTCTTATCACTATTGTTGCATGTCAAACATCATTTGCTGATCAATGACAAAGACAAGATTATTTCAGTTTTAAAGTTGCTTGGATGGCTGTTATGGAAATCAACCTTTACCTAACCCGATTGCAGATCCGGTTAGTGTAGGAGTAGGCAGAGGAATAAGCTCGCCATATGAGCAATGAGATATTTTTCAGTTGTTGATTTCATGAATAAGCAGGAGGCTGCATGCAAGTTACAGGTTTGTAGAGGAACAATTGCAAAGGTCAGATGACTCCATGCCCAATGGAACTACAATTTCAAAGCTATGAAAATATTGTTTTCAGTTATTGTTGAATAAGCAGAGCAAGGTGTATGCAAGCTACAGGTATACAGACGAATAGTTGCACAAGCCACATGACTCCATATCCCAACATATAAGGCAACTGGAACTACTTGTTCTTGGAACCTCACTGGGAGGTTTCCATCCCCGAGTAGGAGCCATATGTTATCTCCCAAAATAACACCATAATTTTGCTAATTTTTAGGAGATAAGAACAGGTCCAAAAAATTCATTTCAAAATTTATTTGGGTGCATTAGATGGTCTGCTATTTGGATACAAACTTGGAAAAATCATCAATTTTGGTTTTGGTTTTCAATTTTGAAAATCACAGGTTTCGGTGGTTAAGGGGGTCTCCCAAATGACTCGTTAACCACTGAAAATCAACACTTTCGGTGGATAAGAGGAGTTCAACAAAGGGTCCTTAACCACCGAAAGCATTTCCACGTGCAAATTTAAAAACCTTGTGCTTTCACATGAGCCGGATGTCAAATGAGCATGGGAATGATTGTTAACCATCGAAAATAATAACAATTGGTGAAGTGTACATATCATTATTGCAAGTTATTGAGGATTAGCTGCCGAAACATCATTCAAGTGTTCGGGCTATAAATTATCATAAATTTTGGATATGGCTCAGAGTTTCATGAGGGACCCTATCATAACAAACTGGAGATTTCATGCGGATCATCAGGAAAACGGCCACGAATTCTCTAACGCCACTACTAAGCTGGAATATGAATTAATGTTCATTAATTCATGCATTGAGTCCGTTAGATTGTTGATCAGTTCAAACAGTCTCATAAATTTCTCATTTGGGCACGCTTTAAGGGTTCCAGATCCATTCAATGTGGCTGAAGAATGGTCGAAAGTCTAGTTCAACAAGCAATTCATCATCCAAGTGTGCATTTCAGTTAACAAAAGGCTTCAATCTTGTCTCAGTGTGATTAATACTCTAATCTCTTTCAGCTCTAAACTCGTTACTGTTTGATTGAGTCACAACTCATGCTTAAGTTCTGCCTGAACCGAATGGAGTTTACCTATAATCGATGTATATCCAAGATTCGATTCATACCAGAACTCTAAGTCTTGCTATTAATCATTGATTTATCCTTGAGCATACCGGTTACTTGAGTTAAGTCACATACCAGAACTTTGAGTTCCATCTTCAACTTTCAATTGCACTCCTAGTCTCATATTTGGTCATTGAGTTAATTCATAGGTTGAAACCCTGACTTAGTTTTATTTTCCTTAAATCACTCTAAATTGTTGTGTCACAGTTTATTCCATCAAATTAGAGTCCATTATATCAACAAGCTCACTGATTCGGTTTGTGGTCTAAATATCCAACTCTGTTTGATGAGTCACAGTTATTTGTTGAGTCATACCCTCCGAGTTTCAACATATACTCTCTCTTCCGTGAAGTGAGAAAAGTCTGTCCATCAAATTGCACTCATATCTCCTAGATAAGAGGCATAAATATGGATACAGTTAACCACCAAAAGCTATGATTACCAGAATACTCAAAATTTTGCTCAGATTCGAGATTTTTGAGTTGGATTGGTATGAAATCTCCTTTAATAAGCTGATTATGAATTATCAAATCAAAATCTGAAGGCCATTCTTGGAGATGAAAGTCAAAAGGAAATTTTTCGACTAGATTTGGTCGTTTTCAAGGGCAAAATGATAGGGATCAAATGACACATCATCCAACTCGATTTCTATCTTCAGGATAACAAGCCAAAGAGCCTTGGAAGGCTGATTTCCACGTCATCAACTGTTCAACACATTTTGAAGACTAGAATACAGGGATTTTCCTTATTCTAAGGACCTTTTCCTACTACTCTGTATATACAGTTTCTGTTTACTATTTTTAGAAAGATAGATCCACAGTTTTAGGATCTGATCATTACATTGTAAAGCTATAAATCTACTGAAAGAAGACAAAGGAAGGGTTCGACTTTGGAGACTTTTTCATATCATGTATTCAAACTTCTCATTTTCATATTGAGTAATACAAGCTTCTTTTGCCATAACTTGTTCAGATTTCATCTTCTTATCTATT
>JZKD02S0109040.1:523048-534176 GCA_000966675.3 Picea glauca | reverse complement strand
CTTAGCCTCAACCTCAACCTTATTTTCCCACCTTGTTGGTTGCACTCCGATTGATATTTCTAGGAGGGATGAGCATTGTTGGGGAACAAAAAATTACTCAGTGAAATTATGATATTAGAAGCTTCTTTTAGACACCCCATGCCCCCCTCGCTCAAAGTTATGGGCATAGATTTGGCATAATGACTCCCTCCCAAACATCAATTCTTTTTGTTGGATTATGGTGCATGGTAATATTTTAACGGCTAAAAATATACATACACAAGGAATAGCTAGCCCATCAAGATATGCAATTTGTAAAGAAGCCATTGAAACAACACAACACCTCTTTTATGAATGATCCTTTTATAGACAATTTTGGGACCGAATCTATATAGATATACTTCCAAGATACTCTCCCCCTAATAACCAATATGATATGTTTTTAAATTGGAAGCAAAGCAACTCAAGTTCCTTTAGTCACAAGCCAATTTTCACAAGGCTATGGAAGGCGGTGCCCAAATTGATTTGCTAGGAAATATGGCTTGTCAGAAACAAAATAATCTTTCAAAACACTTTACTGCCCCACTCAAGAGTACATTCTTTAGCTTGCAGTCTATTATCTGAATCTCTTCATTCGAAAGGTGTCATTATCAAATCACTTGGGCAATTGGATCAAATAGAATTGGTTTGGGTCAATGGAATTTTGAACGTAAAACATCTCGATCATCCTTTCCCCTAAAAAATCGGGCCAACTCTCACTCATTGGAAGTTTCAAATGAGTGATGAGGAATTCATAAATTGGAGGCACACCCAGAGAAAAAGTATCTTATTTTTTATGGCTCTTCCATATGAAATCTAGGGGTGACAGGTGAGGGGGGAGTGCTTTATGACTCCGATGGATCAAAGGTTTTTCCTTTACATGGGGCTTGGGACATTCTTCCAATTACCAAGAAAAGGCCATAGCAGTTTATATGGGACCAAAGCATATAAAAGAGGATCATTGCAATGATCTCATTGTAATAGGGGACTTAGAACTGGTCATTAATGGGCTTTAAAATCCACAAAAATGACATCAACTAATTTTACAAAGGAATTATCAAAGGATCATCCAAGAGGGGGAGAAATTCCAATCGGTTCAATTCTATCATATCCTCTGATATCTAAAAACTAGGGCAGGCACACTGGAAAAAGCGGTCTGATCCCTCGAGCATAGGAAAATCAAAGTCAATGATGTTCTCTCCATTCATATTCTTCCATAATATGGCATGCTTATTTATTAAAAAAAAAAATTGAACTCAAGGATTATCAACAAAGGTGGTGTTTGGGTATCCCACCCAATGATTTCGAAGCAAACACCACCAATCAACCTCATGACACAACAACACCGTCCCATATCACCAACACATACCACCTGGTACATGCATATTTACTCACCTGCGTGTATTAATATCTCATATCAGGTAATAATGGTCATTCTATGTGGGATTTATGGTCAACCCTTCCCACATCAACTTCCATGCAACGCCATCATGCAGATGCCCAAGTAGACTCACAAACCGTTTCTCCTCACCATGGATTTTATCTCTAATTTAGATGTTGAGACTTGCAAATTTTCTCTCAGTTCCTGTGCCTTTCCTTTCTCTCTCCGGGTTGAGATATTGAAGCATCCATTGCCAAAAACATGTATGGAAGTGTAGTGTGGCATCACAACTTTTATCAATGTCACTACTTAGCTTGAGCAGTTAGGGAACTAAAGGCATATATGGGAGCTCTGAAATGTGATCTGGAGATTCAAAAAACTAATATTGTCCATCTCAAGTCCAATCTAGAGGAGCAGACCCAAAAACATGACATGGAGACTTGCATTATTCTCAGGACCGCGAACAAGCAGACTAGGGAAATTTGGTCCCTCCACAAAGAAAACCAAGAAATTTTCCAGAATTGGATGCAGAACCAAGAAAATATGCAATCCCCTGGTTCTTATCAAGGTTACTAGGAACAATAAGTGGACCAACATATTCAATATAACACTAAGTATCCAATGGAGACTAAACAAGCTTGGATAGTGGATACCACCCTCAAATTACAATAATCAGGTTTTTATGTTATGTAAACTCATCTTTTTGTTACACTCATATGTAAGAATCTATACTTGGAAAAGAGATACCTTGTCATATGCTTATGCAGCATATTTTGCATCTCCGTATAAAGAATTATCTATTGTTAGACAACTGTCCTTTCTTACTGAAATATATGTATCTCTATGTTGATTCAACCACTGCTACAATAGTATTTTTTAATATAAATTAGTCGTTCTAGTTATAAATAAATAAAAATACATCGCTGGATACGATACAGGGGGGACTAAAATTATGGGGTCTATGATTCCATAAGAGAGGAACGAGAGGGGGCTCAAAGGGGCCAAAGCCAAGAAATATAATATTTTATTGTAACCCAAAACCCTTACCTTAACTTGTACTAAAGGACAAATCAACCTTGGGATATGTGCCAAGGTAGTTAGGTGGAGTTCTTTGAGTGCCAAGTGGCAAGTTCAAAGAATGCATACATATTCCTTATTTTTGGGAATCTTGGGGATAATTCTTACCGTAATTCAGTGAATCATTTTGTTCGTGTGTCTAGCAGGATTCGAGCTGCAAAGGGGGAGAGAGATAAGCCTATAATTGAAGGCTATATTTGCTTGCATGTAATGCTGTTGTGAAAATTGACATTCAGAATCCATGTAGATCCCAACATTGATATTTTACTGGCTAGTCTATGCTAAATCCCGAAAAGGGGTGTGATAGCCTGAGGGACTACATTGTAGAAAAGGGGATCCACTCTTTGGGTCATACAGACTGAAGGGGGAAAGATAGTTGGTGATTTGAGTTGGTTATGTCAGTGAACAGGTTGTGAAATCAGTGGGAAATTTGGTTGAGATAGAGAGATTGATAATCCTTGTGGAATCATATCCATAGATTGGCTTGTTACAGAAAGAACTAGTACAATAATGCCTACGACAGGGAGGAACGTCTCACCTCATCAGCCAATTGATGTAATCTTTCTTTAAATATAAGTGTTTTGATATGTGCGCATTTATGCTATTATGATGTGTATTATGTGTTTAATTGTTGTATGCTTGAGGAATACCTTTACATATGCATTTCTATGTGTTTGGATGAGTTTTTCATGTACCTCCATGACACGTTGTATGTTTAATTGCATCATATGATAGGGAAAAATAATTATTGGTATCATAGTTGGTTATTATGGGTAAATTCAGTGGGAAATTGAGAAAATTTCCAGTTTCCCACCATCCCAGCAGGAACAAGGGTGGTTGGGTACATGACAAAGTGGTATTAGAAGCATGGTTTCAACACTGGACCTACATGAGGCTAGAGGTACAATGCACATAAACATAAATTTGCAGAAGCAAATGTTACACAGTAACTGTGAACTATATGACATAAGTTTCCCCAAGTAAAAATTAGGGAAAATTTTGATGAAAACCACAAATTGGGTATTTGTGTGGTATTCTCTAGGCATATAGAAGTATAAATTTGAGAAAATTTATAGTTACAGAGTTGGCCCATGAAAAGTTTGGGAAAAATTGGGTAAAAAACCCAATTTCTCGATGAAATTTGGTGAAAATTTGGTAATGGAATGTCAAATTTTAGTGTAGAAGTCAAATTAATCTGTGTAGGGACAAAATTAGTTGCGAAAATATTAAAATAGAGTTTCCATAGTGGTCGAGGGTGAATTTTTTAACAATAAGCATTTTTGGAAAAATGAAAAAAAATGGAATTTTGAAAATTTTTGGGATTTTTCGTACAAGTGACACATGGAATGCCATGGCTATAAGGCCATAGTGGCATATGGAATGGGATAAGTGTACATGTGGTAGGGTCCAATTTTTTTACCTATGGGATGAGGTGTGCAGGGGCAGGCCCGAGGGATGGCATAGGTGCCACGATGGCAAAAGTGGTTTATGGGCCCAAGTGGAAGTGGTTTTGGTTCAGGTGCATTGGGATTGTAACCAATTAGAAGGCACCACATAAAACCTAGGTGGTAATTTATTATAGGCGCTTAGGATATATAAACTTTGACGCTAGTTGAAGGCACATAATTGCTCTACATGATCTCTCTCTCTCTCTCTCTTAGTCATTGATGATCATAGACATGTGCGCTAGTTGAGGGGTGTCGGAGGTGGGACCCCACCCATAACCATAGTCAATGTAGGGGTTCCAACTAAAGGTATGTCAGAGGAAGTGGGACCCCTGTCCCTTCAACTATTCAAATAATGGCAAGTGGACTATCAAGTATGGGTGGGGGTCCACAATTAAATGAAATAATTAAATAAAATGAAAAGAAGAAAAAGGAAAAATAAAGGAAGATGAGGTGATGGAGGATGACATGGCAGGTCTAGGGTGGCTGGAATGATGACATGGTTTCACCTGAGGGTACCAGGTGGAAATTGGTTCCACATCAACAACCACGTGCTATGCCACATCAACAAGATGATGGCATATGTTTAAAAAAAACTAATCTGGAGCAAAAATATTATTTTGGCCATAACATGAGCATATTAACTCCAAATTAGATGAAATTTTGGATTTAAGTTTGCAGTGTCGAGGGGAATAAAAGTAACAATGAGGGCCACTGGCTAATTCATCTCTTGATTGTCAAAAATTGCAAATTAGTTATTTTTGAAGAACAAGTTGGTACTCTTTGATAGAGGCCCTATTGTTGATGGTATTTTTATAGGGAATCAAGGAAGCACATATGAAAATACCCAGTCAATAAATTGGCCAAATTCCAAGGGGTTTTGAATGGGGATGCCAAAACATGCCAAAATACACTATTCTAGGCCATTTTTGGGTTTTTTTTTTAGATCCTCAGAGAGGAAAAGGGACCCCTATATTACAAATATGGAAAAATTTGCTAACTCAACAATTTACCTCCTCATTTAGCTAGACAAATTTTTCTTAATGAATTTTTTCTAGATCTTCTCAGCTTGGAAGATAACAATTTCAGCTAAAAAGTCCAAGTCTGGAAAAGGTGCAAAAAGGACAAAGTTGACAACTCCATATTGCTACAGATTTTGATTGGGGCATTAGAGCAGTAATCTAGGAGATGATATGTACTCAACATCATTAGTATTATCGATTCTTGATACAATAAATTTCTTGGTTCCTGATAGATTTTCTTCTACAAGTGGCAGAATATGGCCTTTCAACTAGATTTCACCAATGAAGAAAGTGGAAAATTGGGCAGAAGTAGCATATTCAAAGAGCCATAAATTTTTTCCCAGAGCTCAGAATTGAGCAAGAGAGTAGTCAATGGAAATATTTTAAGGACAAGAATCTATCTATGAACCCATAATTAGGATTGAGCAACATAAATATTAGGAAATAAAAAAGAAGATGATTGGAGACCTTAAAAAGACAAAAAATATGCACAATTTTCTAGAATTGTAGAATTATTCCTATCTAACAACAATTTTTTGCATGCACATTTTGTAGAATTATGAGGAATAGAAGCATGGGATATTCCTAGGGAACTTATAGCCATGAGAAAGAATCGAAGGGCCTGAATATTAGTTTGGGAAATGAGGAGACATAGTCTAATGGGCATAAAAGCAGAGTAGAGCCAATAGAGATGGTAGAGATCATGAAGATCTTAAGAATGGAAGGACATAGATGTAAAGATGATAATGAGAGAATAATTAGATCTCAAGAAGAGGAAAATAATATAAACATTCATTTTCTATAGAGTTTGAACCAATTTAAAAGGTAAGTCAAAATTGGATAAGGTTAAAGACATGAAGAAGAAGGTATACCTCATGCAATAATAGAGAACTATATAGGATCCAAGAACTCCAAAAGTGTTAGTAGGACTCACAGAATGTGTTACTCATCTATTTATTCAACCATCATGTTACAATCATCTAAAGAATCAAAGAGAAACCCATAAGTATCCCCTATTAGGCATCAAAGGTGAAGGCATGGATTGGATAATTTGTAAGGATAAATCAAGAATCTCAAGCCACCAAATTTTGATGGAGAAAATAAGAAGGGAGAAGAGGCTCGAGCCTCATTTCTTGGAATCATGAGGTATTTTTAGTTACATAATTATTCCTCCAACTTGGAATCCAAGATTTCCATATACCATTTTCAAGGAAATGCTTCAATGTGGTGGGACCATTTGAAGTAGGTCAAGCACATAAATGAAAATAAGATTATTTCGAAGCAGTTCAAGAAATATTTCCAACAACATTATATTTTAGAGAATTACTATGACAAAAGGATGCAAGATTTATTTGAACTCAAGCTAGGAAATATGACCTTGGATGAATATGAGAGGAAGTTCTTGGAGTTGTTGAGATATGTGGATTTTATCGAAGATGAGAAGGTGAAAATATAGAGGTTATTGAGTGGATTTCCATCATTCTACAAGGAGAAAATCCAATTTGATGGACCCAATACTCTGGAAGAGACCATAAGGATGTAATTACTTGTATGAACACAATAAAGGTAGAGAAACATTCTAGAATTCTTGGAAGGACAAGAAGAAGGAAAAAGTGGAACAAAGAATGCAAGGTTTCAAGACTCCTTCTTTAAGGATAAGACCTTATGTATCAACAAATATAATGAACTCAGAGTGAGTCAAAGATGGAAAAATCTTCAGGGAAAATAACAAGGCCATAAATCAAATGTTGGGGATGTAAAGGAGATCACTTATATAGAGATTGGCCTCATAAAGAAGACAAAATGATGACTCTTCACAACCTTTAGGATACCACTACAGTGGAAGACATCGGTATAAAAATTCCAAGGATATATGTAGCCCTGGAAGATCGATAGGAAAAACATCAATCCCACATGATTGAGGTGGAAGGCGATATTTTTTTTTTTTATACTGGGGGGATCGACAACTTGTAGTTATCGTACTCGCGTGACATGTGGTCGATACCTGTCTGCTACCACTATAACCCTAGGTGCGCCACACAGTCCACAAGCATGGAGCACAAGTAAATCAAGGTGAGAATAAAACTTGATACCTTGTTTACATATTTCATTCCATTTACATGACACTTGCCAATCGGTCTACACCCATGCAGGTGAGGTGGAAGGTAATTTATTTTATTTTATTTTTATTTTTATTTATTTTTGTAACTAGGGGAATCAGTAATAACGACAGTATCGTACTCACGTGACACAGGGTCTAATTCTGTTGGCTACCTTATAACCCCTAGGGAGAAACGCACAGCCCACAAGCACGCCCTCTGAGTAAATCAGGGTGAGAATCGACCTTGAGACCTCTTTTTACATATTTCCTTCCATTTACACGACACTTGCCAATTAGTCTACACCCCTGCGGACCTCATAATATTTGAAGGACATGGGGGTGGGCTTTGATCCACTTATGTGTGCATGGGTCATGATACCATTTAATATGGTATCTCTGGGTGCAACCACACTTTTGACCACTACCTCAAGGTGTCCCCATGGCTCCAAGTAAAGCCCTCACAAGAATTGAACCTTGCCCAACAGTGAAAAAATCCTCACTTTCCACCATTGGATCCAACCCCTTTGGGTGAGGTGGAAGGTAATATTACCAATCAGCCTATTTCTTTTTAAGTTGATTCAAAAACAAGGCTTAGTTACATTGATCCTAAAATAGTGTATAGATTTCATTTGAAAAATAGTAAACTTGAAAGACCATGGTTGCTTCAGCTAGCCAATGGAACCAAAAGAAGGATTAATGACATGGTTAAAATTTGTCCAATAGACCCGAATGTAGTGAAACAAATTGTTGATATGAATATCATTCCATTGGGATCCTATGATATTGTAATTTGAATGGACTTATTGGAAAATCATCACGTTGTCTTAGATTTCCATAACAATACATTTACATGTCTTGATGACGAAGGAAAACCAAGCTTAATGAAAGGGATTCCAATACCGATTTCTATAAGGGAGATTTTGGCCTTACAACTGAAGAGATGATTAAGAAAAGGCTATCAATTATTTTTAGGTCATGAAAAATATCCAACCAAGAATACGAGTCCAAATATTGAATATTTTGTAGTACTATAAGAATTTGAGGATGTATTTGGGGAGATTCTAGGTTTTCCACCCAAGAGAATCATAGATTTTTCTACTGATCTAATGTCGAGAGCTACCCTAGTATCCAAAAATATTTACAGGATGAGCACACCAGAGTTTAAATAGTTGAAAATGTAGCGAGGGGATTTGTTGAAGAAAGGGTATATACACCCAAGTGTCTCACCTTGGGTAACACTAGTACTTTTGTGAAAATAAAGGATGGGACCTAGAGGTTCTACATTGATTTTAGGAAACTAAATAAAGACACAATGAATAAAAGTTAACCTCTTGATCCAGGTGGATATCGTTGGTCACCCACCTATTCCAATTGGCTCAAAAAATTCTTCTGGAAACTTACTATTTTTAGTAGTGTTTTCGGTCCCTAAACTTCCGGGGCCATTTTGAGGGCCCAAATGAAGTTTTTTTTGGATAGAGAACCTCAATGATATCCAAAGAATATCTTTGAGCCCCCAAAATAAATTTTCTCGATGATACCTTTCCAATGAGTTATCGTGTGCCCCAAACAGAGATCGTATGCCAAAGTTACGCCCCCTGGAAGTTGATACACCAAACTACCCAAAACAGGGTCCACAAAACTGTTGGCTTTTCATCTTTCGGGGTTAGGGTTTTGGATTTTATTTATGTTAAAAAGGCCTTTAGATCCTCATTGTAACAATCATCTTCTTGCGAATGTGAGTAACCGTCACATATCTTCTCAGAGATAAGCTTCCACCATTCTAACAAGTCTTTCACTCCGTATTTCTATAGTTTTGTACATTTCGCTCATTAATAGAAATTGTGTATTACTATATCTCTGTGTTTATGGTTTCATCTATGATATATTTCTGTTATATTATTGGATATCCAAGATATCTCTGTACATTTATTTATTGTATCTCCACTCTCATTTCGTGCCAAAAATAATCTGGATCAGTGGTATCAGAGCAGGTTGCTCTTGATCAATTTTTTAGTGCATATCCCTGATGAGGTCCAAGTATAGAAAGTTGGGTCTCACGCTTGTATCTCTTGAGGAAAATCGCTCTCGCGCGCCCAAGAAACCCTCTATGGTGGAAGAAAATAAAAACGACAGAGAAGGCAATTCTATTAATCAGTTGCTTAAGAAATCTCTCACGCGACAAAGGGATGAAATGATGGAGAATTTTTCCCACATCCTTCAATGCCTGCCGATAACAACAGACACATCTTCATCAAGCGACCACTTTGGAGGCACCTCTCCTTTCAAGGTACAAGTTAATTTTTATATTCCCATATTTGATTGACAAATAGATGCAGATGTCCTAGAAAAATGTTTAATCTGCTAGAAGTTTATTTCTTTGTTCATGATTTATACGACATGGAAAATATCACCTTCACACTCCTTAAGGCTCTACCCCATGTCAAATATTGGTGGGAAAATTACTAGGAGAAAATTTCCACAGAGGAGTCTGGAATATATGGGGTCAAGCCCACTTGGGATTTTTTTGTGGATCCGGTCAAGGAACAATATTACCCTATTGACAACTATGACAACCAATACATGAAATGGAACACATTGCGGCAAGAGAGGGGCCAAGCAGTGCCAGATTTCACCAATACCTTCCATACCTTGCGTACCAATCTATGTATCAAAGACTTTGAGCAACATCTGGTTCTGAAATACCGGGGGGCTCTACGCAGATACATCCAAACTGAAATGGATTTTTTGGACATCTCATCACTAGGTGTTGCTTATAGATATGCTATTAAAATCAAGAAGAAATTTAAGAACTAGAACAAGTGGGAATTTGGGTCTGTAAATCCGCAACAACCAAAGTATGGTAAAGACGACCCTAACAACCAACCTTCAAACAAATAGTCCAAACCACAAGAAAATAAGGGTAACAAAAATACGAAGAAGGACACTGTAAAATGGTGCGATTTCCACAAAATCCCCTGGCACAAGACCAATGAATGCCTCTCAAAATAGTCATTGGTGGTCGATATCAAAGACAAGGAGCCAAACCTTGATTTGGAATTTGATTCAGAAAAGAATGGTATAAGACAGATCATCATCGTAGACCCCACTGCTATTGTCGCGACCACAACAATTCAATCAGAAGAACTAGCAGATCCTAAAGAGGGGGAGCACCTTTTTCATTCACAGGTGTGGGTGATGGGGACCCCACTGCATTTTATTGTTGATAGCGGAAGCAAGAAGAGCCTCATCTCAGAAGAGGTCGTCAAACAGTTAGGATTTTCGACAACACCACACCCATAACCATACAACATTGGGTGGCTTCTCTAGGGACGAGATCTTCATGTCAACCAATAGTGTCGATTGTCATACGACATCCAACCCTTCAAGGATGAGGTATTATGTGATTATTCCCCATTGGATGTCTGTGATGTCTTCTTGGGCCAACCATATATGTGGAAGTTCCATGCTATTTATGAGTCTCAACCTCGTAGTGTCATTGTTACTCTAGGGGTCATGTCTATAGGATACCAGAGGTAGTTCCGACTACTGTCCCACCTAAATATTTCCACAAGGTAGTATCTCATACTAAAAAATTTAGCTTCTTCACAATCTGTTCAAAAGGTGAATATAAGGATACTACAACCATTGCAACCTCGGTCCAAGCACCTTCTATCCAACAGAATAAGGTAGACAAGATTTCAACACAGAGTAAATATTCCTTCTTCACATAGGCATCTCATGTAGCCAGATTGGTTAAAAAGTTCCAACCCTTCCAACCACAAGTTCTTGACAACCTTCAACAAGCTAAGCAATGCAACTTCTCTAGCAAGGCAAGTAGTTCATCAAGATGCAGATTCAGTAAACGATTTTCCCTCACCCCTGGTAACTCAACTAAATGGATACCATTTCTTCCTATTGAGGGAGGAATGATCCAGGTGGATATTGGTGTCCACCCACCTATTCCATCTTGCTTAAAACAATGTTATGACAACTTACTATTTTTAACAGTTTTTTGGTTCCTAAACTTTCGGGGCCATTTTGAGGGCCCAAATGAATTTTTTTTTGGATCGAGGACCTTAATGAT
>JZKD02S0109040.1:503100-518727 GCA_000966675.3 Picea glauca | reverse complement strand
TTGAAGTTTGAACAACTAAAGATGAATGAAGATGAAACAGTTAGCAAGTATTTTTTAAGAGTTGAAGAACTTGTGAATGCCATGAAGGGTCTTGGTGAGAAGATTGAAGAATCAACTTTAGTTCAGAAGATTTTAAGATCTTTGCTAGATAAATTTAATCCAAAAGTATCTACAATAGAAGAACTAAATGATCTTTAAACTCTGTCCATTGATCAACTTCTAGGAACTTTAATTGCATATGAAATGAGAATCAACAAAGATAAATCCATTACTAGAGAAGCATCTTTTAAAGAAGACAAGGATACTATTTCAGATTTAGATGATATTGAGGCAAAATTTGTGAGAAGGTTAAAGAAAGGATCAAGAAAATATCAAGGCAAGCTTCCCCTCAAATGTTTTAATTGTGGTAAGATAGGTCACTTTGCAAATAAGTGTCCACGCAAGAAGAAGGACCAGAACTCTGAAGGTGAAGAGAAGTACAAATCCAAAATATTTGATAGAAAGAAAAGTTTATGTGTAAACAATGATGACTCCTCAGAAGACACTGATAATGACTCTTCCTGTGAAGATAAGGCAAATGAATTCATGCTTATGGACAAAGAGGATTATGATAATAAAATCATAGGAAGTGATGCTAATGAAGAAGAAGTTGTGGTTGATATGGAAGGAGAACTGATCAGTGCACTGGAAGAGATTGGCAGACTCAGAATTAAGAACAGAAAGAAAAAACAATTGCTGATACAGTTCAAGAAAGACAGTAAATAACCTGATGAATAGTTTGCCCTGCTTAAAGTGGAATTAGAAGAGGCAAAGAAAATCAAGGACATTTTGAAACAACAGCTATCAGAAAATAAGGCAAGCTGTAAAACTCTGGAAGAAGAAGTAGTGAAAACTAGGAAAGAGTTGGAGAAGTTTCAAGCCTTGTATCATCATAATCTGTCAAGTATCAAAGCCTCATAAGGATTAGCAACCATTCTGAATCAGAAAGGGAATCCAAAGTTGAAAACATGTTTGGGTTATGAAGAGGGATCAAGTAGTGGTCATCCAAGAAACAAAGACTTCATCAAGTTTGTCAATTCTACAACCAATGACGACAACAAACCTATAGAAACAAATGAAGATAATCAGCTGCCTAGGAGGAGTAAAGAAAAAGGTGCCAGAACTAAATCTATAGAAAAAGGAAAGAATACACTCCCTGCTCAAGGAAATCATCAGCATGGAAGAAATTGATTTGCTCAAAGAAGACAACCATTTTCTAGGTACAAAGAATTTTTCTATGGATATTGTTTCTACTGTTCTAACTTTGGTCACAAAGTTGTAAATTTTCCCTTAAGACTTAGACATGAGCAATTAAGATTTCCAAGGAATAAATATCTTCCACAACAAAGACTGATACAACCAAATAACATACCATCACAGATTGCAAATTGCCAAATTAAGTCTAGAGACATGCAACTGAGGAGGTCAAGAAATAATAAACAGTCAATGAGTAGACAATGCCGCAACAATAACTTTGACCTATTGAACAATGATATTGAATGCTATAACTATCACAACTTTGGCCACAAAGCTGCAAATTTCCATCTAAAGAATTACAAAGCAGATCCAAGGATAAAGTTCTTAGATAGAAAGGCCAGCACATGGAAAAAGAAAGATAGTGAAAAATGTGGTCTAACACTTTCAACTCAAAAACAAAAGGCCTCCAGGAATATAGACAATGAATGTTCCAAACACATGACTGGAGACAAGGATAAGCTTCTGTCCATAAGTAAAAGCAAAACAGGAAATGTGATCCTTGAAAATGATGAACCAGGTAAAATCAAGGATAGAGGGATGGTGAGTTTGAGTAATGACAAAGGAGATGCCCAGTATATTCTGCTTGTGGATGGTCTGAAACATAATTTTCTCAGTACAAGTCAAAAGTGTGACAGAGGCAGTGACGAGGTGTTCACGTCCAAAGATTGTAAGGTAAATGTAAACTCATGACAAGTGGTGAATAAAGGCATAAGGATATTTAATGATGTTGATATTGAATCCTCCCCTGCAAGTAAAGAAGAAGATTTAGATACAATAAAAGAATGTTTAGTTAGCATTTATCCCATGGAAGAAGTAGGAGAAGAATCATGTCATAATATGGAAGAAGAAGTTTTGAAGGTTGAGAAGTCAAACACCCAAATCAAGTTCTTGAACACTTCCACGACCCTGGATAAAATCTTGGATAGTCAGAGATCACCAAATGACAAATCCAGTATTGGACTCAACAAGATAGAAATTAGTGCTCCTAAGAAACTTGATACAGGTCCTCCATTTGTAAAAAGGAAAAGAAGATGTGAGAATGTTTGTAGTGTTTTTATATTGTGATGTATATGGTCATAAAATCCTTGGGTTGTAAGAATCATGGAAGAAAAATGAATTTGCAGTAATAGAAATTGATGAGAATCAATGGGCAGATCCAAGGGTTGTTTGAAAAGTATGAGCTACAATTACATAGTGTTTCAGTAGGACAACAACATCCTCAAAAACAACATTTTGTTTTACAAAATGATATACATGACATCCTGTAGAGATAACAAGAGGAAATACCTTATCAGGGAAAGCTAACCTTTTTAGGAACAAAGGGGGAAAGCAATCAGAAGCAGAGAGAGAACAGTGACAGGGGGAGTCATCCAGTTATGACAAGAAAAGGTTGATGAAGGAGTCCCAGTAAGAGAAGTGATCAATATTGAGTATTATACAGAGGATACAGTGGAATATGAAGATGAACAGATCCAAGAATCAGAAGGAGAAGACTCTGGTTTAGATACAAATATTCTGCAGGACTCAAATAAGAAAATCCATCATGTCAGGGGGAGTTTGTGTTGGTTGAATATCTGATACCTCTTAAACATACTACAACAACTCGAGGGGAGCATGTTTTCTTTGACATTGATGTCAAAGGGGGAGAAAAGGAGTGGTCCGGACCAGATGCTACAGTTGGAGGTTCAAACAGATTAGCACAACCGTTTAGGGTTTCCATCAATGCCAAAGGGGGAGATTGTTGGCATGTTTACAAGAAGAGCATGCTTGTCATTGATGGAAAGAACAACAGGAACAATGGAATGTCTATAGGAAAGAACAACAAAAATGATAGCATGCTTACAATTATTGATGGCAAGAACAACAATGACGAAGGTATGGTTACAAGAAAGAATAGTGGCGACGTTGGCAGGTTTACAGTTGGGAGACAACAATGGAAAACATGCAGACAAAAGGAAGAGTATTTGTTTGTCATTGATGGAAAGCTCAGCCTGATGATGACGAACAAGAGAAAGTGGCAAGACCAGCAGTGCAATTATGATCGCATGGCAAGATCATAAGCGTAAACTCCATTTCAGAGTTTCATATACCAGGAGCTGGAGGAGTCAAGGAAGCAACTCAGGGCAGGAACTCGCGATATGCCAAATCACAAAAAGATCTGGACTGTCGAATCATCAAGATTGTCAATGTTGATCTGACTCCATTTTAGAGTTTTGGATACCAGGAGTTGGAGGAGTCAAGAGTCGAGACTCTTCATCACAGGAGTCCCGAAGTTGTGAAATGAGAAACCCCAAAATCCTGAAATAGGCACATCAACAAAGACTCCATTTCGGAGTTTTGGATACCAAGAGTTGGAGGAGTCAAGAGTCGAGACTCTTCATCATAGGAGTCTTGAAGTTGCGAAATGAGAAACGCCAAAATATCGAAACAGACATGATGAAGGCCCATGAAGTTTTGAAATCACGATAAGATATGGACCATTGGGTCCATAGGACACATGGTGAAAGATCGTCATTTAACTGATTGGAGAGTCAAAGGAATGGGGTTTCCTAACCTCTTGAATTCGTGATATGAAAAATCGTGAAATGCAAAATTGTGACATGGAGTTTTGGGGATCGCGACATGGAGCGTCAAGATATCTCATCACAAGAATTGCCGAAATCGTGAAATGCCGAAATGCGAAATTGCGACATGGAGTTTCGTAGTTTCGGGGATCGCGACATGGAGCGTCAAGATATCTCATCACAAGAATTGCCGAAATCATGAAATGCAAAATTGTGACATGGAGTTTCAGAGATCGTGACTTGGAGAGTCAAGATGCCTCGCAACTGGAATTCGTGACATGTGAAATTTTGAAATGCTGAAATGCGAAAAACACCTTTTGGTGTAGGTTTCGGATACTGGGAGTTGGAGTGTCGAAACACTTCACCACAGGAATGACGAAATGATGAAATGCATTTTCGAATAAGGCTGTGGTCATAGCCAGTGGTCACATCTACGGAAGATGGAGGAAGGATCTAGTGCAACCAAACTCCATTTCAGTGATCGCGACTTGGAGTGTCAAGACCCTTCATCATAGGAATGCCGAAATGTGAAATTGTGAAAGCGCTTTATGGATAAGCGCTTGGTCACTGCCATTGGTCACATCGTCAAAGAGATGTAGATAAGATCTTCAAGAGACAAGCTCCATTTTAGAGTTTGGGACATGGAGAGTCGAGACGACTCTTCATAGAATCCCCGAAATGAGAAATGTGAAATGCGTGTTCAGAATTGGCCCCTGGTCATAACCTATGGCCACATTGACGAAGGCTCAAGGGAGGAGCTAGCACAAAGCTAATCTCCATTTTGGAGATCGTGACTTGAAGAGTTGAGACTCTTCACCATAGAAATGCCAAAATGCCGAAATGTCGAAATACGAAATGGAGAAATCAACGCGAGACCCTGTGCTTGTAATCCAATGGTGTTGGATACTTGGAAATCTGATTGAAGGGCTACTGTTGCTCTTCATAGTTAATCGATCAATTATGATTCAATTGCTGATGCGTTTTCTTGGAGGTTCACGGTGTAACTGCTTGAAAGTACTAATGGTTTCTGCGAAGGACTCGAAGAGACTTTAGGGTGATCACTAGAGAAGACGAAGAGTCTCGAGGAATCTTCTAGTGGCATGAAGACTGTTCATAGAGGATATTGACAGATGTAAGACTGTTGGAGCTTGGAACTGCAACAAAGGGAATGAGCTCGACTGTGACAGAGAAGACAAAGAGTCTCGACTGCTGGAGAGGCTAAGGAATCTCAGCATAACACCCAATGATGATGGATTCATGGGCATAATCACCAGAGAAGCGGAAGAGTTGCAATGATGATTAGGCATAACACTCGACATGGGGAAAGCATGTAGAAGCATTGTGAATAGAGGATGCAGAATATGCACAGAGAGTATAAAAACATAGAATAGAGAAGAGATGGGTTGTTGTTAAGAGTGATTCAGGTGTGTAGAAGGAGGCAAAGTGCAACAACTGAGATGCACAGAAGAGGAATGGTGCATAGAAGGGACATGGTGCAAAGAGAATAAAAGGAAGAAGAACAAAAAGTGAAAGGAAGGTGTGTAGGAAGATAGTGAGGCAGACAGAGCAGGGCAGTGTAGCAGAACAGTGATGAGACTGGTAAGCCATTGATGAACATTATATCACTATAATAAGTTTCAGTAGAAAAAGTTCATATTTCAGGGTGGTAGGGAGGTGCTAGGGAGAACTGTTGTCCTCAGAGGTTCAAGTGGGTGCTTAAACACATGGAGTTGTAGCTTCCATCTGGTTGCATCCAGAGAAACCAGGGTGGCAGGGTGGTGCAAGGGAGAACTGTTGTTCTCTGTTTTACAGGTTGGTCCCTGTGTGACTGGAAGTTGGTGCTTCCATCCAGTTGGTGCTGGAACACTTAGGGAGTTGTTGCTTCCTTCTAGTGGGTGCTAGAGAAACCAGGGAGTTGTTGCTTCCTTCTAGTGGGTGCTAGAGAAACTAGGGAGTTTGTGCTTCCTTCTAGTGGGTGCTATAGAAACCAGGGAGTTGGTGCTTCCTTCTAGTAGGTGCTAGAGAAAATAGAGAGTTGGTGCTCTTAGCAAGTTGTAGCTTGCAAAATAGAGGTTGTAGCCTCACAATGAGTTGGAGCTCATATGTATGATAATGTACATAATGTAAAGATTACTTATCATACCAAGAAGAAGAGGTTTTTACCCTTTATGGGTTTCCTCAGGAAATATCTTTCTCTGTATATTTCATATGTGTGAATGATGCTGAATGTTCTATTGCTTACTTCCCTGCATTTATTGTGATTTTCATTGAGTGCTCTGTAAAGAGTTTAAAATAAGCATAATTGTTTAAGCACGATAACAATTGATTCACCCCCCCCTCTTAGTTGTCCAACAAATTTTTCTCTTTAAACATGGGGAACCGAGGAATTCAAGAAAGAAAGTCCTCAAGAAAAGAGAAACCGATCGAAATGGTAAAATAAGAAAGAGAAAAGGAGAAGTTATGTATGCCAAAGCATAATCTTTCAGAAGAGGGGAATCCAATTTCTAACGAAATAGATGCCGCTATTGTTTCTCCTCCATCTCCATAAGAAAAGCGTAGGAGTTCAGTAGAGACCAATCCATCTAGTATCTCATCAAGACAAATTTTTGTGGATGCCCTGATGATGGAGGATTTGCTTGGAGATGATTATACAATGGATGAAATTAGAGAGGAAACCGTTCTTCAACATTGTGGTGAAGAAGTTCTTGTGTTGCAACCTCTTGTTGGACAATCAGAAATTCCAGAAACTAGTCAATCACATGTCCACTCTCCTCCCAGATTTGATTTGCCAATGATTGAAGGGGAAATAACTGCAACATTGTTAACTCCATAGCAGGGAGGTCAAGATTTCCATAATAGGGGTTCATCGTCCCTACCTATCTTGAGTTCTATGCGATGAAGAACTCCTAAATGCATTCATGTCAATGAAAGTGGTCTAGCATCACTTGAAGGTAAGTTACCTAACCGTGCTATTCGTTATGATTCTTATAAAATCATTAAAGAATTTTTTGAACCAAAATCCGATGCTACTAAATGTCAATTATTTTTGTCTTTGTTAAAATCTAGAAGTTTGACTACTCTTAGGAGAATTTTAGGCATTAAAAAATTCAAAATTTTAGAAACAAGTCACCATATTGTTATAAACCTTGTAGATGCTTTTCAAATAATTGGTAAGAAATTTAGTTCTAAAGATCGTAATGCATCCCGACGTGTCTTATCACAATCAATTGTTAGCAAGATCACAAGAAAACATCATTTTCTACAACAAATATCTCACCTCAGGAAATGCAATGTCAAAACCCTTAGAAATTATTCTCATAGACGAGATAGCCTCGACACAGGTGGCCCAACAGATTTGTGGGCCTTCACTGGTAGGCTACCTTGTTCTGACATGAAGTTATTTGGAACATTTAAGGGACTAGTACATGATTTCTAGAATGATAACACTAGGCATTCTTCCAACCAAAAAGATGTACTAAAATTGAGAAGGGGATCTAGGACCGTGAACCCCACATTAAAAAATTTCTTGACATTACACAAAAAAAATTGTATGGCAAGGAAAGGCATGCAATGCCATATCATGGTAGAAAAAGGCATATCATGGCAAGGAAAGGCATGTCATGGAAAGGAAATGAATGAAATGAGAAGGAAATGAATGGCATGTCATGGAAAGGAAATGCAAGGGAAGGCATGGCATGGCATGGCATGGTAAGAAATGGCAAGGAAATACATGGCATGAAAAGGAATGTCAAGGTAAGGAATGGCATGGCAATGAAATGGCATGGAATGACTTGGCAAGTCATGGAATAGCATGGATTGACAAGGCATGGCATCAAAATGACATGACAAGACAAGACATGCAATAACATGTCATCGCAAGGCAAGGCATGCAATGGCATAACATAGAAAAAATGGAATGACAAGGTAAGGCATGCAATGACATGTCATGGTAGGGCAAGGCATGCCATGTGATAATCAAATGATATTTTAAAGACTATGGTTAAGTTTATGCATGAATTATTTTACAATTTAGGATTTAAAGAGAAGAATATTAATGAAAGAAGTTGCATCCATATAAGAAGTAAAAACAACAAACCATAACGCTAAGATTGATAACGGAGTTCAACACAATTTTGCCTATGTCTCTGGGCCTTTGTCTCAGTGGGGAAGGCTTCTTATTAATCTTCAATTCTTTGAGAATACAAAAAAAAGGCTTACATAACATCTCCTGAAACCACCTTTGAGATATGCAACTTATGGATAGAAACAAACATCACCATTGTCTAGAACAGGAAATTCTGATACTTTTGAGTATGAAGTCGGCTATGCTTGGCTCGACACCTTGGGATATGGAATAAATTTTATGTTCATCTAGTCAGATGAAAAAACATAAGCCATATTAAGACTCCCCTCAAAATTCTGCAACTTTTGAGTATAAAGTTAACCTGCTTCTGAAAAGTCCCTCGTGACCTCCCCTTAGCATGAATTCCAATGTTGCACCTTGCTAGATCCATACAGTCCATAGAATCTCCATTTGCGTGCCAAAACAAAATATTTTTTCTTGATTTTCGTGCCCAACTAAATAAGACAAACTCCACCAAATTTAGCGAGAGTTAACCAACTTAACAACAGTTAGCCAGATTTAGCGAGATTCCACTAGATTTGGAGGATCTCTGCCAGATTTGGTGGTAACTGTCAGATTTGGCGGAACCACCAGATTTGGCCTTATAGAAGGTGCCATGTGTCACTTTTGTACAATGCCACATGTCACTTTTTTATTGGGCCAAATCACCTCTAAAAAATCCAAAAATGACTGACACGTGGCACGTCCTAGTGTTGCCATGTGTCATGATGACATCACCATGACATCATGCTAACATCATCATGATGTACTTTTGACATCATCATGATGTAATTTTGACATCATCTGTTGTACTGCTTACATCATCCATTGACTTTGACCTATTGAGTTTGACTTTTTTGCATGTTTGACGTGAACTTCATATTGCAATAACTTTTGCATACAAACTCCATTTTAGGAAAACAATATATGGCCGGAATCAACATGATGAGCCCTATGCAATGGAGTTGGTTTCATACAATTCCAAGAACTTTAAAATTTTGGCCTTCCTAGATCCATTTGGATCACACCTCCCCACTAAGACCTTTTGGTCCTCCAAAAGGGTATTAACTAGTCATCAAGTGCGGGATAGGCCTCCTCACTTATCCTTTGTCTTTAAAATCTATCCTGTGCATCTATCACATCATAATCAGTTGCATAATAACCATGACAATTGAAATCATATTGTTAGCCACTTGAACTTGTTCACATCTTACTGAATCCACTACCATCCATGTAGAAAACATTAGCAATGATAACATCAGAAATATGGCTAAAAATGAACCAATATGTTTGAAGTGCTTGCATGACATTAAATTATCTTGAAGCAAAGTATGATTGAACTCCCATACTACAACCATCTCATGTTCATGCTTAAGATCAACTGCTTTAATTGGCACAATTATAGGTGTATTGCTTGCATAAGTTGCCTTCTTTAATTGTTCCATTGTTAGAAGAGATTGATTTGATTTTATGTGATGAGCATGTACAACATATTCTGTCCCTTCTTTAATTAAGTGATATTGATTCTGTTCCCTGTAGAATATTGTTTTGTGATCATATAAATAAGTTATGCCTAAGACCATTCCAAATGTTTCTAGTGACACCACATCACATATTACTTCATCCACATACTTAGATGTAATTGAAAACTTTATGATACATTAATTTTTTATGGGATATTTGTGATCTTTGTTTATCCAATTTAATGAATAGGGCTTGTGATGCATCTTAGTGCTTAATCCCAATTTATTAACCACTTCGTCTGAAATTAATTTAGATTGAGATCCTCTATTTATCAATGTATCGATCTTATTATGTTTCATTATGACCCTTATATGAAACAATTTACTTCTAGAATCATAACCATCACCAATTTTACCTAACAAACCAATTGTTGTGATCTTAGACTCATCTTCTGAATCATACCCCAAGTCTGTTGGTTGTGTTGTTGTTGCAACTTTTTTCCTCCCTTTCCTCTCTTTGAGCCACTTTGGTCTCTTCTTTGGGTGCAATTGCCAACAATTCTCATCATCCTACCCTTCTTTCTTGCAATGGTTGCAAGAGAGATTCCCTTCCTTCATTTTCATTGAATTTGCTTTCTTCCCATTTCCTTTTCCTTTTCCATCCTTCTTTGAAGATGATTCCCCTAATACACTAACTACATTTTTCCTTAATTCAATATACGTTGCTTGAAAAGATACCTCATCAAGATTAGTAGGTCCAAACATAAATACAATATTATGAATATAAGCAGGACAACCTCATATATACTTCATAAAAGTTTTTTGTGTAGTCAATGGAACATCTAACATCAAAGCCATCTTACAAAATTCATATGTATATTCCTGTACTGACTGTCCTTTTCTCAACTTAATACTTTTCCATTCAATTAAATCCTTTTCCTTATATCCCAATGGATATAATTGTTTTCTAAGTGTGCAAATAAATTCATGCCATGATGGAAAAATATTACCAACTTGTCGAGTTCCATGTTGCATGTTACTCTTCCACTAGATGAGAGTTGTGCCTTCAAGACGAAGAGATGCCAATTTGATTTTGGTTGCCTCATCTTTGATTTGTTGCACATTAAAATATACCTCCATTTGTCTAACCCGATTATCAAGTTTCGCAGCATTAACTTCGCCATCATACATAGGCAAAACAAATTTTACATCAATTTTAAGTAATGGAATATCAGGCTTATGTTTATGAGAATGTTTTCTTGCACTAGAAGTTGAACTCGTACTTGAAGAAGCAGAAGAAGATGATGGAGATGAAGGAGGTGAAGGAGGAGATTTAGGAGTGTCCTCTCCTTCTTCACTTTTGTCTTGATTTGAACATTCCCCTTGAACCGATCTCTTCTGTTCCAAGTAATAATCATACAATACTCTTACCATCTCTGACATGGAAAAGAAAGTTCTTTGAAAATCTCTTCCATTTTGAGAAAGTCCTTCTTCTGATGCCATCTTCTCACTTTGATATGTCCTCTTTCTTGATGCAATCTCAGGATCTCCTTCTACAAGCTCTCCTTCACCACGACTTAGCTTCTCCCTAGTAATCATGCAAACTCAAACAACCAATTGTCAACCTGCTCTAATACCACTTGATCCGAAAATGATCTTTTAAAGACTATGGTTAAGTTTATGCATGAATTATTTTACCATTTAGGATTTAAAGAGAAGAATCTTAATGAAAGAATTTTCATCCATATAAGAAGTAAAAACAACAAACGATAACACCAAGATTCATAATGGAGTTCGACACAAGGGCTTCTTATTAATCTTCAATTCTTTGAGAATACAAAAGAAAGGCTTACATAACAACTCTTGAAACCACCATTCAGATATGCAATTTCTAGACAGAAACAAACATCACCATTGGATTTAATAGGAAATTCTGAGACTTTTGAGTATGAATTCAGCTATGCTTGGCTCGACACTTTGGGATCTAGAAGCACTATTATGTTTGAATACTCAGATGCAAAAACATAAGCCATATTCAGACTCCCCTCGAAATTATGCAAATTTTCAGTATAAAGTGGACCTACTTCTGAACAATCCATCGGGACCTTCCCTTGGCATGAATCCCAATGTTGTGCCTTGTCATATCCATATAGTCCGTACAATCTTGATTTGCGTGCAAAAAAACTGTTTTTTTCGATTTCTGTGCCCTGCTAAATAAGTGAGACCTGCCAAATTTAGTGATAGTTAGCCAACTTAGCGACAATTAGCCAGATTTATCAAGATTCTTCCAAATTTGGAGGATCTCCGCTAGATTTAGCCTTCTAGAAGGTGCCACATGTCACTTCTGTACAATGCCATGTGTCACTTTTTTATTGGGCCAAATAACCCCTTAAAAAGTAAAAAATGACTAACACGTGGCACATCATGGTGCTTCCACGTGTCATTTTGACATCATCATGATGTACTGTTTACATCATCTGTCATACTGCTGACATCATCCATTGACTTTGAATTTTTTTGCATGTTTGACCTGAACTTCAGATCGTGATAGCTTTCGCATACAAACTCCATTTTTGGAAAAACATATATGGTCAGAATCAACATGACGATCCCTATGCAATGGCATTGGTTTCGTCTGATTATGAGAACTTTGAAATTTTGGCCTTCTTGGATCTATTTGGATCACTGTGGCATGGCTTGGCAAGGCATGACATGTCATGACAAGGAAAGGCATGCCATGGCATGGCATGGGAAGGGATGACATGGAAAGGAAAGACATGCAATGGCAAGGCAAGGCATGACATGGTAAGGCAAGGCGAGTCATGGCATGGAATTGAAAGGCAAGGCATGGCATGGAAATGCATGGAAAGGTAAGGAATCACATGGAAAGGCAAGGCATGGCATGGAATGACATGACATGAAAACTCAAGGCAAGGCATGGCATGGCATGACATGGAAACTCAAGGAAAGGCATGGCATGGCATGACATGGAAACTCAAGGCAAGACATGGCATGGCTTGGAAAGGCATGCAAACTTTTTCACCTAGACTTAAAATGTCATAAACACTTCATTGGATGGAAACAAACTTTTTGATATAAAGTTAGGTCATATGTATCTAGAAAAAAAGTTTTTTATTTCTTGGAATGAGACATGTTTATTTTTTTGTTATTCTTGTTTTATTGCAATCCACATTTTGATTTGAATTTTTCCTTGCATAATGTTAGGGAATGTTATATTTATTGTTGTATAGGTTAAAATGGGAAGCTACATGACAAGACATGCAAGGAGGAATTAGTCTATTTTAGATCATAGTGGTGTTCTAGGGATTTGTAAATGTAACAACCTATATTTTGGCCTTAGAAGGTTAGAACTTTGATCTTTACTTATCTTAGTGATTCATTGCTTAGTATTTGTTGGGTTTATTTAGAATGATATAGACATTTGATATTTATAAATTTGGACGCATGTCCATGTTGTGGGATATTATTTTTATTGTTATATGTTTATGATGATCATAGCTATGTGATTTGTTTAAGTATGCAAATTGAAATGTGGAACTTTGGAGCTTCATGTACTACCCATATGTGCGGTATTTCTTTCCTTTAATATGATTGTCAAGAGCATTTAGGTGAGTCACATTTGTTTCCTCAATATTTCTTTAGTGTATACTACTAATTAAATGTTTTGTTAAATTTTAATAGTTTTGGGGTCTTTAAGTCAAGTAACCAATACTATATATAGAAAAATAATATGATGATGATATGATGATGATGATGTTTTAGTAATTTTGAGGCATCCTCTTTTGTATATGATAATTTCCTTGAAAGTAGTACTTTAAGGTGGACTCAAGTGTCATCCATCAACTTTGAGTGCTTTGGTGCCTTGTCCATCGACCATCTGTGTCCAACAAGTGCACCCAAGTGTGTCCAATGCATTGAAAATTAGTTTAACTTTACCAATGCTAAAGGAAATGTATGCCCGACCCATAAATTTAGTTAATGATAACCATTCATTTCTTATGAATTTAACACTTAGCAATATTTTCCACCATAAGAGATTTGTTAATGCTAAACGAAAGTATTTATAATCACTTTAGAAAAAAAATCATATAATCATACACTTTGAAATTCATACACTCATCAACATAAAATGCAGAAACAATGAGATGAACATAAAAAACGTGCCATGGAATGCGTGTGTGTGTATATATGTATTCAACATCGTCTAAATTGTACATTTTTTACAAAATGGCACTTTGTTCCCAATACACAAAATGACAACAAGTTCCCTAACATGGAAAACAACCATATGGTGGCCTATATACATAATGGCAGTAATTGGTCAATCATTGACCACTGTCGCCCTCTCCACCCTCAAGAGCATCCTGAATATATATATTTCTTCTCTTTCTTAAGGAAGCACCTCGAGTGGTTTTTGGCTTGGGCGTGCTTCATCACTTCGAATAATGCACACAGAAAAAACATTGTTATAAGTTTTTTTCCTCAATGAATTAAAAGACATAAAAAATGATACTTTGTAATTTAACCTAAGAAAACTCACCATATATGGTACCGATAATTGTGGGAGTGTTACCCTCCTCTGCGACCCCAATCTCTCAGTGATGCCACCCTGCGTCAGTTACAAGAATCAAATAAAAAAAATTAAACAAATATGCGTAAAATCAAATTCATGATACATAAAAAATATTATCAACACATTATCTCACCGTGAACATCTCGAGCCTCGATGGAGAGTCATTGGAAAGTGGAGCGCTTGGCTGTACAACCTGCTTCGAGGAAACCTCTACTGTGGAAACCTCGGTGGATGGGGCTGATGGAAATGGTGGTGGGGGTGGGTGGCAATATACATGTGCATCCATTGTGGATGGATGCTATGGAATAGGTGGTGTGGATGGGTGGCTTGTGGGTGAAGCCACTGATGATTCATGGAATAAGACAAATGTTGGGGGTGGGAAACGATGGACCCCCATAGGCTATACAAGTGATGGGAACCCCCTTGGACCAGAGTAAGTTAACCAATAAGAATATCCCAAGTGCCCAGGGAGTTTAGTAGTACTATAACTAGCAAAATTGTTCGCAACTTGCATACATATTAATAATATTGAACTATTAGTAACAAATAGTAAAATTAAAAAACATAAACACAAAAAATTTGAGATCTGAATGATATTTAACTCTACACATGATACCTGCAATGCAGGTGACTTGTCCATCCCAGTTGGACATTCCCCGACATCACCTATTCCCACATCCTGTAGACACAAGAACATTAAAAATTTGAGGATGCCATCAAATAAAAAAAATGACTATGGTGAATTTATCAAATGTGACACATACCTGTGTATGGGATATGCCCAATGAGAAGGTTGCATCTACTGTTTCATGAATGGTGGAGATAGGCATTGATGCATCCATGGGCATAGAGGGTTTGCTATATGGATGTAACAATTGCAAAACAACACACAACAATATATCAATATAAATACACAAAATACAAAACAAATATATAACAATTAAGAACATAGTGATGGTTAAGATACTAGCCTGCTCCATGAAGCTATGTTGTACACTAGCCTCCATAGGCCCATAGCCAGTCTACCCACATCTCGAGCATTTGTGAGGTTCACATGGACAACTGCTATGTCCATGGGCCCTCTCCTCACTAAACCATGTTGTGTAGGGTGGAGCTCTAACCCCTCTATCAATGTCATTGGTAGTCACCTCCTGCCGATATAGTGCAAGAAAGATGCCATGTCGCACTAAACTCATGGTCAATGATGAAATAACTCACTATACCTGTTGCATGTTCTCTGCAACAGGGGGATGATGGGCAGGGTGGTCAGGCCTTTGCCTGATGGGATGAGTGTAACATTCCCAACCACCCAAGGTGGGCCATGCTACTCCATAAAATGATCTGATACCAATTTGTAACATCCCCAACCACTCAGACTAGGCCATGATACTCCATAAAACACTCTGATACCATATTGTAACATCCCCATCCTTATACTGCTGGGATATGCCACACAAAAACACTTGTGGAACTGTATACCAAAATAAACATACAAATATTCTACAAATGCATAGAGTCATGCGGAAATAACAGTAAAATATGCATGCAACATACACAGGAAAAACTCATAAACATAAACACATGTAT
>JZKD02S0109040.1:490112-502237 GCA_000966675.3 Picea glauca | reverse complement strand
ATACTCTTTTATCGTGGTCAGTCTACACACAACGATGTATTTTATTAATGATATGAGTGTTTACATATAAAAAAAAATAGGCTCACTGGCCTTTAGCATCTAGCCTCTCCTACATAATAATCACATAATCCTTCTGACCTATATAAACCTGGCTCACCAGCCTACGAAACATATTTACATTTACAATTGGGGCTCAATCTTGGGGTGTTACACTCCCCTCCCCTTATTTTATGCATTGTACTTAGTGCAATATATATTCACATTCACCACCAAAAATTTCAAAAAGATGCGGTTATTCTGCCCACATAACATCCTCATGCTCGCAAGTTGCATCCTCATGCCCCTACCAGGTCCATTGGACCTTTACTATCTCTATGGATTGATTCCGAATATGCTTGATATTCCCGTCCAGAATGCACACTTGCTGCACTTAGAAAGCACCTTCTTTCTCTACCTGAATCACATTCCAATCAATAACATGATTAGCATCAAGTATATACTTTTTGAGCAATGATACATGGAATACATTATGAATGGACATTGATGCAGTCAATGCAAGCATATATGCTAGAGGCCCAATCCTCTCTAGGATTTCAAACAACCCACAATAACGAGCTTCCAACTTTGAACAATTTCCCAACTTCAGGGAACTTCTGTTGGCCTTCACTTTCAAGAATACATGGTCCCCCACTTTAAATTCCCTAGGAGTTATGCCCTTATCAACATAGATTTTTTGTCTGTCTTGAGAAACCTTTAAATTATACCTTATTTTGAACATCAGTTCTTCCATTTCCTTGAGGATTTCTGGCCCAAATACTTCTCTATTTGTTGGGTTGTCCCAACTTACAGGTGTGTTGCACCTTCTGCCATAAAGTTCCACAAATAGGCTCATATTTAGAGATGCTTGGTACCCGTTGTTATAGGAAAATTGTACCAAGTGTAGGTAGTCTTCCCATTTTGATGGTTTATCCATCATGTACATCTTTAACATATCCTCAATCATTTGGTTCACCCTCTCGGTTTGTCCATCAGACTCTGGATGATAAGATGTGCTAAAATTCAAATTTGTTCCAAAACCTTTAAATAATCCCTTCGAGAAGTTGGAAGTGAATTTTTGATCTCTATCAGACACAATTTTCTTGGGTATACCATGCAGTGGAGCAATCTCTCTCATATAAATATCAACAACGTTGGTTTCCTTGTGAGTGAGATTCACTGGAATAAAATGGGCAGCTTTGGTAAGCTTATCCACCACTACCATGATAGAATCATGATGTTTGTTTGTTCTGGGCAGCTTGGTGATGAAATCCATTGTTACAACTTCCCACTTCCACTCAGGAATGGGTAATGGCTGTAGAAAACTAGTTGGGTGTCTATGCTCAGACTTGAGCTTTTGACACTCCAAACATTTGACAATAAACTCCACAACTTATTTCTTCATGCATGGACAACAATATTGGTTTTTGACAGCTGCAATAGTTTTGTGATACCTTGCATGTCCAACATAAGGTACATTATGCATTTATCTTCATATTATATTATTCAATTTCTGATAATTTGGTACATAGGTTCTGTTCCTATAGGTGAGAACTCCATCATTTTCTAGCTTGTAGTCCTCAACTTTCTGTTGCAAAATGCCTTGCTGTAATTTTTTCATTATTTCCATGTACTGCAAATCTGATTTCGCAGCCTCCAATGTTATGTCCTTCAAATATGTTTGGTACATGATAATGGTTATAGCATGCAACTCATTCACTCTCATTCTAAGTGCATCAACTACCTTGTTCTCTTTCCCTTTGATATGCTTTATATCAAATTCATATTCACTGAGAAACTCTAACCACTTTCATTACCTGGAATTTAGAGTTGGCTGTCCAAATAAATATTTTAGACCATTATGATTTTTCCTCAACTCGAACCTTTTTCCCATGAGGTAGTTCCTCCACATATTCAAAGAATGCACTATGGCCGCCAACTCTAAGTCATGAGTAGCATAGAGCCTTTCATGCTCCTTCAAATTCCTTGATTCATAACATACAACATATTTGTTTTGACCGAGGACTCCACCAAGTCCTTCTTTGCATGCAACAATGCATACATTGAAGTCTTCATTTGGATAAGAAATCCTTCATATGGGAGCACTTGTTAACAATTTATTCAAGTGTTGGAAGCTATTTTCACACTCCCATTTCCACTGAAACTTCACACCCTTCTTTTGCAAGGATGTGATTGGGTGTGCAATCTTTGAGAATCCTTCAATAAAGCTTTTGTATTATCCTGCTAGGTCCATGAATGATCTGACCTCTGTCACATTCCTTGGTTTTGTCCATCCTCTAATGGCCTCAATATTTTCAAGATCCACTGCTATCCCTTCCTATGAGATGATATGTCCCAAATACTGAATTTGTTTCTGAATAAATGAGCACTTTCTCAATTTGGCATACAACTGATGCTCCCTTAATACTTGTAGTAACATCCTTAAGTGTTTTTCATGCTCTTACTCCTACTTAGAATATATAAGAATGTCATAAGAAAATACAATGACAAACTTATCTAAGTATTCTCTGAAAAATACCATTCATTAAACACATGTAGACAAGTAGTGCATTCGATAATCCAAATGGCACCACCGTGAACTTATAATGTCCATACCTTGTTTTGAAAGTAGTCTTGCTGATGTCTTCTTCTTTAATTCTTACCTGATGATAACCTAGCTTGAGATCAACCTTGGAGAATATTTTTTCATTCTTCAACCGATCAAAGAGGTCATCGATCCTTGGAAAAGGATACTTATTCTTCACCGTTACCTTGTTCAACTACCTGAAGTCCATGCAAAGTCTTAGTGTTCCATCCTTCTTCTTCACAAATAAAACTAGGGCAGCCCAAGGTGACACACTTGGGCATATATACCCCTTCTTCAAAATCTCTTCAAGTTTCATTTGCAACTCCTTCAGTTCTAGTGTACTCATCCTGTAGGGAGTCTTGGATACTAGAGCTGCTCCAAGCATAAGATTGATGGAGAAATCAATGTCTCTTTTATGGGGTAAACTTGTTATTTATTTAAATACATCATCAAACTCTTTTAGGACTGCATAATATTCAATATTTGAAACCGTATATTTAGGTGTCTCTTCCATACGAGCTGCAAATATTTGGAATCCTTTTCTGTAACATTTCTTCAACTGCAATACTGAGATTTCTCTGACAATTATTACCCTGGGGATTCCATGAACTGTTTTTAGGTTCCCTTCTCCATCCAAACAGGTGAATGCCTTGTTATGACAGTCATAGGAACCTAAAATCAAGATGTTCAAATCTACCCTGGTGCTCAGTCCATTCATGTTCATTGGACATGACTTAACCATCTCAATCACTTTTCTTTTGGCTCCGGTATCCAGCTGCACCAACCAAGATTTTCCATGCTTGCTTCTTGGTAATTGAAATCTTTCCACCATATTAGGATCTATATAACTATGACTAGCTCCTGAATCAATTAAAATAACAATGGTTTGGTTGTTGATCATACCTTCCACTTCAATCATATGTGCTTGAAACTATGCTTTCTTGTTGTCTAGGGATGCATTGATCCTTGGTACGCTTCTGCCCATGTCCTCCACTATTTCATCTTGTTGTACATTGTGAACAATCCTCACCTTTTCTCCTATGTGGGGAAAATATCTGTACATATGATCTCCTTTACAACCCTAACATTGAATAGGTGGCTGCCTTGGCCTTTGCCCCTCTGTCTCAATCATTCTGGGTTCTCTAGAAGCTGGCTGTCCCTGAGGATTATTTCTGAAGAATGGTGGCTTAGTCCCCTTCTTCCTCTATTCCATATTATTTTTCTTCTTGTCTTCCCAAGATTTTTGGAAAGTTGGCCTTCCTTTCTGCTGATCATATAAGCATTTATCTCACCTTATGGTCTCCTCCATTGTTTTTGGATCATCATATTGTATCTTGTCACCGATGAACGATGGCAGCCCACTCAAATACTTTTGAATCTTAACTGTCTCATCCTTGATGAAAGAAACATACTTTAGCAGTTCTAAAAACCTTCTTTCATATTCATCTAAGGTCATACTCCCAATCTTGATTTCAAATAACTCCATTTTCTTGTCATAATATCTCTTAGTCAAGTATTTCTTTTCAAAACGCTTATTGAATTCCTTCCAAGTAACATTTTTCTCTTTAATATGTTGCACCTGCACAAATTGGTCCCACCACATGGATGCCTTTCCCTTAAGATGATAGATGGAAATTATTCATTCTGTGTGGGAAGAATAATTATGTAATCATAAATACTTTCTCATGCCTAGCAACCATGTCTCTACATATTCATCCTTCTTGTGCTCACCATCAAATGTAGGAGGTTTGATTTTGTTCATTTCTCCTCATAGCTCATCCACCCCAAACCTCTTATGCTTCCTGACAAGAGATGAAATTGAGCTACTATGTGCTCTCCTATTGGAATGCCTTGGGAAGGGATGGTGATGTTTGCAAACACTTCTTGTTCTCTCTTTCTCATCAGAAGACCTATGACTTCCTAATTTTCTTGAGCCATTCTCCTTATCTATATTCCTTTCTATTTTGTCCAAGCTCTGCATAACTTTAGGTTGAAGTTTCTTTGCTTCTCCTTGGATTTGATAAGCCTTTCATTATCATCCTTGTGAATTTGGACATCCTTTTGCAAATTTTTAATGGTCTCTACCAAATTCATGCTTTCTTCTTTTCCTTCTCCGTGTCCATTTGAGTTTGTACCTTCATTACTCATATGGACATCCATCCATTTGATCTCATCTTCCTGGATGTAAGAAACCTGTTTATCTTCCATCTCTCTGCACTCTGTGTTGATCCTGATCTGATCTAACAACTGCTAATTCTGCAAAATGTGCAACCAACAAAACTTGTCAGGCTAATTGACTCAACAATTTCATGAAATTATAAACCATTATGGTTCAATAATACATCAAACTCCTTTCTTCTAATTTCCTGAGAAAATTGACTATCTAGATCAATTTTCCGAGTGAACAATTTTATATTCTATTGTCTGAGATCTTTCTAATGATTGTTCCTTGCTCATTTCCGAGTCTTGAGAAAACAATTATGGTTATCTGAAAATTGTCTTTTCTGTGAAGTCGATACTTGCACAAGTGATCTTCTTTTGGAGTTGAATTAGCTCTCAAAATCATGTTGAATCCTCTCTTTAGGATTACATTCTTCTTTAATTTCCCTCAATTGCAAGTCCGTACAATTCAGAAATCTGTGGGCTCTTTCTATAAGCCCTTTTCTTTCTTCAAAATCATTTTCGGGAACTAGCCCCCTTTATTTTGGCCCAAAAATCATGTGACCATGGGCTAGAACTAGGTGCTTACTTATATGGTTCTTATCCAGAGCTATGGGACTCCAGGGCTCCAAAAATTTGGACTTCATACGTTTCTCCTTTAACATACTTCATTTCCTCTGAATGCCAAATTTTCAAACTCTTGCACGATACTTATCCAGAGCTTCGGGGCTTCAGTGCTTTGGAGCTTCGAAGGTCATTACAACTTCACACCCTAATTCTCCTTAACACAGAATATCCAAACCTCCAAGGTTTCATTAGTAGCTATGCACTAGGGGTGGTACATGGAAAAATATGGAGATGAAACTTGGCCCAATTGACGAGTGACATGTGTCGAGTTCCAATTGTCACAATAGGTCTGTGGAAAGTACTAATCAGGTTGACACGTGGAAAGCATAAGGTGGGTCCACTTCACCCTAGGTGACTTTATCATGTCACGTCACTCTGACGCTTCCGGACTTTGTAACTCTGGGCTTCATAGGAGTTCACAACAGAACACTTCAAAACACCCAAACGCCAAATTGGCGAACTCTTGAAGAAGTTCTCCAGTGCTTCACTACTTCGGTGATGTGAAGCTTCAAAACTTTGGGACTTCGTATCTCTAGGACTTCAGAACTTCGAGAGTCCATTTCTACGGTGCTTCAGAACTTTGGGCTTCAGGGAACTTCCAAACATAACACCACAAAATTTCCGAATGCTGAACTTCCAGACTCTCGAACAAGAACTCTCTGGAGCTTCGAAACTTCGGGATTTGGAAGAATTCTCCACACCACTCTACAAATATCCTGAATGTCGAATTTCTGAACTTGCTAATCTGCAGACATGTGTCCCAAAACATGAATGATTCGGATTGGCTCCGGACTTCGGGACTTCAGGGAAAAATCCTCCAAGTGACATAAGGACTAAAAACTCCTTAAGTGCCGAACCACTGAACCGTGAGATCTATGGCTCAGATTTTGTTCTACTGCTAATCCAATGGTCAGGTACTCCTCCTAGTGATCTATGACGTAGATTCACACCGGGACTTCAGAGCTTCGGGGATTTTACCTTCTTTTCTTCAAATATTTAAAAACTACTGAAGCAGTGAAGTCTGAAGGACTTGAGGGTTTAACCATCGTGCTCCTTCTCCATATCCGATGGTTGTGAAGTACTCGGTCCCCTTCCTAGTAGATCTCGACCGTTCTTCTCTTACAAAGAGATATTTCTCTTCTCTAAGCTTGGAACTTACAAAAGTCTCCTGCACACTCATTGTGCTTTAAATTCGACCAATCCCAGGTCAAAATTTTCTTTGAACATATATTAAATTACAAAAATATTACCACTTAGCCAATTTATTCCAATTATTCCGAGAATTTGACAATAGAAATTGGGGAATTTTCCCAATTCCATGTAAGTGGCTCTAATAAACTTGCTCAACCCATCCAGACTTAGTGTTGGAAACTGGAGCTCTGATACCAATTTGTAACATCCCCATCCACCCAAGTTGGGCTATGCTACTCCATAAAATGCTCTGATATCAATATGTAACATCCCCATCCACCTAGGCTGGGCCATGCTACTCCATAAAACAAATTGATACAATATTGTAACATCCCCAACCTTATACTATTGGGCTATGCCACACAGAAGTTATTGTGGAACTGTATACCAAAATAAACATACAAATATTCTACAAATGCATAGAGTCATGCGGAAATAACAATAAAATATACATGCATGATACACAGGAAAAACTCATAAACATAAACACATGTATAAATACACAACATGTAAATTAACACACAATTGATACTTATCTTTGATAGAATACCACCAACTGTGTGCATAACTTCCATGAACTTCCCAGCCTTAGACCACGCTGCTCAGAACTCTCAGCAATGGGTCACCCCTGAGCTGGGACTAAACTCCACCCGGGTAAAGGGATTCCAATCTAGGCTAAGGTTACACAATCAATAAGAAGGATTTCATTACAGGTGCCAACTCAAACTAACAACCTACAACCTCCCATTCCCCACATGCCTGTCCCACCCCAGGAAGTGTGCCCCTTATCTTCGCAACAATCCTTCGGCTGCCTCACTTTCCTTTGAGGGCTTCAACAACAGGCCGAACAGGAACTCTTAGAGCCCTGTAGCTGCAATTGGGTTCCCTCAAAAAATAAATTCCTCAACAATTTTCTTATCTGGAGAGAGTTACTCACGGGCCTGACAACCCGCCTCCTCAATCCATGGGCCTAACAATCCGCCTCTTCAATCCATATCTTAAGTTAACCAGGTACAGGTACAAGTGATGGAATAGGTGATGGAAGAAACAACGTTCAAGTAGATAACGATAATGGAAGCAACAACATTCAGGTAGGGAACAATATTTGGCAAGGGTATGGAACAATACTCGCTCGGGTCAGTACAGGGTGTTGTTCCTAACATGAAGTATGGGTTTTTTCTCAAGGAATGTGTGTAGCATGGAGAGGTGTCAAAACATGGAGATATTGGTTGCCTGAATGAATCATGAGAATCGTAGAGTGGATCATGAGACTGGATGGAATCCCCCCACCCCCCCGCCCCATGAACTAAGGCCACACTCTTTGTATGCATGTCCCAAATAGGACACTTGGAAGGATGAGATCCACTTTGGCCCACTTGTCCCCATCCTCAAAACTTAGGATAAAATAATTATCTTCTCCTTAGTCTTTAGGAATATACATTATAATACTCCCTAGGGAATAAGCCCTCTAGCTTAGCCCCTTTCCTAGGATCTTATCCCCCCCCTTTCCTTTCCTAGTGGAGTTTAGTCCCCCATACTCTTTTATCGTGGTCGATCTACAAGAAAAAATGTATTTTATTAATGATATGAGTGTTTACATATAAAAACAAAATAGGCTCTGTTGAGCCTCCATTTTGTCATAAGATAATACCCTATCTTACCATCCATCTAATCATTTTTGCCTCTACTATAAACCTATACTAGATTATTCCCTCCTAAAATGTATACCTAATAGTTATGTCATATCCACAAGAGGTAATTGGTGATTTAAAGCATGTTTGTTTAATTTTCTTTAATTAATTTGATTGAAGGTGTTTTATGTTGTATAGTTCTAATAATTTGATTTGTGAACAGTCTAATCCGGTACTACTAGGCACCATGTGATCCGGTACCAAGACATGCACTGATCCGGTACCACGACATGCGCTATTCCGGTACCCAAGACAGTCTTGATCCAGTACCAAGTTGTGTTCTATTTCGGTACTCCTTGCTATGTTTTATTCTGGTACCAGATTCATGACTGTGGGTAATCCAGTACTAAGACCTCTTTTTTAGGATGCGCCAGTTGGACGTGGATAATGGTGGAGATTCCAAGGAGACAGTTGGGTAGGAGCATCTAAAGTTAGTTTTCCAGTACAAGAGACTCCATCGCTCATGCACTTCGTGTCATGAGGATGGAGTCGATTCCTCAAATATCAATGTAAACCTTAAATTTGGAATTTTCTGAACTGTTTAATAAATGTTAGTAGTATTGGCTCACCTTATATAAGGGATGCTGTGTAGAAAGGAATAGAAGAGGAGATATACGATAAGAATTCTACAAGTATTTGTTATCATGATATATATTGTATAAGACTACTGATCCAATTTTCCAGTTGATTAATACAAAGATCTTTTATGTAAATTTTTGGATGTGAGTGAAAGCTTCAGCCTGATAACTCTTTAAGAGGTTCCTTGTTGGTTCGGAAAGGGCCCACCGCCCCAACTAAGGTAAACTTCACTGTGTATGTTTTATGTGTTTGTGTTTGTAATTTACAACAGCGTGTGTGTGATTTGTCTTTTCATTTTTAAGATTGAGTAGCGAGTTAATTATCTCGGATTGGTGTGTAACAACAAGTGCTATATTAGATAGACATTTTATTTCCAGATGTTGAAAATAGTTATTTCTTAATTCCAGGCATTGGATTGATGTTTGAATTTCATGATTGGAGTATCATAGGGAACCAAAAGACTTTATCTTTTATTTACATGTGCTGTAATAGAGTCTTCTAGTTGATACTGAATCTCCCTGTGTTGATTTGATTGAGTTATATAAGATTAAAATTGGTTTTGTTTTGTTTACAGAATGGTTGAAATTGATTGCTTTAATCATTACATGAAACAAGGTTCCTAATGTTCATCTTTCCAATACAAGTGCCTAACATGAACAAACTTGTTTCTCTGAAACATTATCTCTTTGATTGATTGAGTTTCGTTATTAGTTTTCTCCTTTAGGATCAGAGGATATTTTGTAGTATTTAGAGATCTTAGGAATATAATCTTTTATGTTATTAATTATTTCCTATATGCAACAGACTTAGACAGGTTACTTGTTCTTGGCACATATAGTGTAACAACTCTTCCGATTACGAATCCCGGATTGGCATTTAAATGAGTGTGAGATATACAATGAATATATTTGTACACCAACATTTTGGCACCATTGTTGGGGAGTTGTAAACGATAACAGGTAGCATATTTTTTGGTTTGATGAAGTATTGGATTGGATTTGGGGATAATCTGAGGGCGAAGAGAAGATGGTAAGACGAGAGGTAAGAACCTATGCATCCACTTTGGTAGGGTTGCTCGAAAGTTAGTTTATCCTCATACCTTTAATTAGGGATTTGAGTTTTCATTGATTTCATTTTTTTATGAGTAGGTACAAAGATAATAAAGGTAGATTTATCGCTCCCAAAAACACAGAAAAACCAGAAAAACAAGCAACAAAGAAAACCCCCCCTTATACTAATTCATCAAAAACTCATGCAGGTAAATTTCTTAGAGGAGAGATATCAAAGGCAACCACTGCAACAATAGAAAAAGGTACCAAATCCGAAGCCATTGTACAGATTACAAACAGAAGGCAGAGAGAAAAGGAGACAACATCGGTGACCCCACTCAGAAGAGAAATTGGGAAAGAAGCAGAGGTGATAATATAAGAGGCTACATCTGCTGTTGGAAGACCACACCAAACTTTGGAACAACCAGAGATACCAGAGAACTCGGTGGTGGAACCATCACTCAGTGGAGAAAATTCACCACCTCCCTACAGGGTGCTCGGAAACATGGCAGAAGAAGAGGGAATCACACTCAATGAAACAAAGATATTTGGATTCCCCATACTGGATATGGCTAAAGACGTTGCTATGAAGAACATGCCATTATCTTCACTTCCACATTTGAGAGGTATGTCGACAGAAGACCCCGACTCATTTTTATTTGAATTTGACATATTGTGTATAAGCTATAACTACACGGATAATGATAAAAAATTAAAACTTTTCCCAGCCACACTAAAAGATTCAGCATTACGATGGTTCATGAGCTTAGGGGAACACACAATTTTGTCTTGGGATGGTATGAAAGAGACCTTCCTCCAGAAATACCAGGATTACTGTAGGCCTAGGGATGCTAGGAATGATATATTCAAAATGCAACAATCCGAAGAAGAAAGCTTAGAAGACTACTTAGAGAGGTTCTTATACAATTACCAAAAGACTAAGCAGTTTTCTTTAGATACAACCATAGTTAGGACTATTTTTCTAAAGGGGGTGAGAGATGATTGCATTGAAGTGTTAAACCTTATGATTTCTGGGGACATATACCAAAAACCATTTGCAGACATAGTAGAGTACTGTAAAAGATACTCTTGCAGTCAAGCTAAAACAGGGAAAAGTATAAGGGACCCTACCAACAGAATTGCTAAACCCACATCCAGAGGTGTCACAAGAAATGAGCTAGGAAATCTATTAGAAAACTTTAAAACATATATCCCACACACCATCAGTTCCCAATTAGATACCATGCAAATTAAAAGAAAACAAGAGGAAGAAAATGTTGCGTTAGCAATCTTTTGTCATCAGTGTAGGAGGAAACACCTTGAAAAGGAATGCCCCGGGCATCTCGAAAATGCTAATAATAGAACCAACTATAGATAGATGGGGTGGTGGGAAGGTGTATGGTTAGGGAGGTACGCAACACCACCTCAATGTTATTGAACTCTGTGGCATTTGCACAGAGAACCATCCTAATAATGAATGCCCTTCTCTCCTCAGACTTAAGGCCATGTTCAAGGGAGGAGGAGAACCTGAGACATATTATCCCCATAGGAAATCATGGAGACAACAAAATTCCAGCATGTTTGCCGACCAAAGAACACAATACCCCCAACATCAATGGATACCTCCCATGTCTTATCCTCAGTGGTCAACACAAACCCAACCTTGGCAACAGGGGTGGAGAGGACCTGTATATGGAAATGTTCCCTTTCAACCAACAAATTTTGCCACCTATCCATAATATCCTTCGAATATTTCACAGTTGCTTCCAAGTTTTACCCCCCCTACTCTTCTTCCACCTCCACAACCACAAAGACCACTTGCACTACCCATGAATCCAAACATGCAGCAACCAATGCAGGCTTCACCCATCCAAAATCCTCCTTGTTATAACCCTAAAATGCACCATACAGGTTTACCTGGCATCAGGCCAAATCATGCCTCTTCCTAGCCAAAGCCATGCTGAGTAATTCCTCAAAAAACCACTTAAAACAAGCAACCCGCGCCCTAACTTCTCACTGGGCGCGGGCAACTGCTTGCTGTCCTTTTACTGCACGCGGGCATCCGCGGGCTAGCCCAAAACAACCCACGAGTACCTAACAAAGCAAAAAATCAGGAAAGTTTCCGCCGGGACACGAGGCTTTTTGTCAGTTAACTGAAACTCTCCGCCATGCATGGCCGAGAGTTCACCTAAAACCCTAGCTCTT